>CAUVYM010000736.1:0-25705 GCA_963556165.1 Tipula helvola
TCACAACCAGAGCGTCAGGCATAATCGTGTTTACTATAAGTTTATAATAACCGCCAATGTCTAAGTAGCACAAAAACCGAAAATATTATATTGGTTTTGGCGATTTGTAATCTTTGTGTACATACATACATTATACGAGAAAGAACGACAAAGGCATAGGATAAGCAAATTATTTGCAAACATACTTGTTGTGTATTTATGAATGAGTTTATATAATTATTACAACCAATATACTTCAAAGTAAATCTAGGAGGCATCGATTCGACTGTTCTATGTAAAATGTGTGTTGATTTATTTTCGTCACACGATTTGTTTTCCGAATATAAAATTTATTATGTTACATTTACACGACCATCACAGAATTTTGTTTCAATATTCTTTTCTTTTTTTCGAATCAAACCCTGCCTAAAAAGTTTAATTTCAAAAATATAACACAAGACAATTATATAACACAAGAGAATTATCGTATAACGAGTTTCCCGGATTTTTCCTGGGGTGACATGTTGTTCCATCACTTTCGATTCGTTTTCGATAGTATTTTGTCTCTTGTAACAAGAACAAAATAGTACTCTATTTCCTTTTATCATTATGATTTTTCTATTGCGATCTCAGCCTATTGTATACTTTATCTTTTCTTCACAACGATAAAATATCGCAAACAAAAATTTTTGTGATAAAGAGTGATGCAAGAAAGTAGAAATAAAATGCTGTTTTATTCCAGCACGCTGAGATAGCTTTAGAAAATTCATAATTGAAAAAGCGAAATAGAGCAGAATTGTATTCCTGTTACAAGAGACAAAACATCATCGAATACGAATCGAAAGTGATGGTACAACATGTCACCCCTGGTGTTTTTAAACGCCGGCCATTCTAACGGAAACTTATTTTGAGTAGGTCATGATCTAATCTAACAGAAAATAAATCAAATTTAAAAAATTCTGTGTTCCCAGGCACTTAGGATTGAGAATCATCGTATATCGAGTTCCCCGGGATTCTCCTGGCGTTTCTAAACGCCGGCCATTCTAACGAAAATTTATTTTGAGTAGATCATGATCAACTCTAACAGAAAATAAATCAAATTTATGAAATTCTGTGGTCCCAGGCACTTAGAGCTAGGGTTTCTGAAAACCCGGGTTTTTAAAACCCGACGAATCCGGGTCCAATATTTTGAAAACCCAATATCAAAAATATTTAAAACAATCAAATTTTCGAGTATTTATCACAATTCGTTTATTATTTATCACGTAAGGTCAATTCATATGATCTTTCAAAATTTCAAATTTTTTAAAGGAATTAAATGGGGCCCTAAATATAATGATATTTAAGAAACACCAAAGCAATAAGAGACTTTTCCCCCAATTAGATCGGCATTGAAGTAGGTTTGACTGTGCATTGCACGTCATAAAGATTCTCAAGATTGATAGTCCGGTTTTTTGTGTGTTTGAAAAGTGTAAATTTCTGTTTAAGCTATCCGAAATCATCAGTTTCGAGTGCATTAGGTTTTATTGCAATTTTTAGAATTAAATTCAATTCTTCCACCATTGTTAAATCCTCATCGATCAATATTGGCTCTTACAAATTATCCGTGGAATTGACTTCAGAGTCCGAATTTTGGAAAAGTCTATTAGCTGTGTAGCTAAACTTAAGTCTTGTTTTGAAGGAAAATTAGGTTATTTAAACGGCTTAACAATTGATCAAATTTCAATGCATTCTATCATTTAGCCATTACTTGATGTTTGGCAGCAATTCAGTCGAAATTAGATTTTTGCAATCCGCGAAATTTTTCTTCATGTAATTCAGTGTGATGCCGGCTGAATAGTTACAACTCTAATCGTTACGACTTAGGACTTCAACTGCCAATTTGGCAGGTTTGAGTACATTCATTAGGTTTATAAGCACTTCAAAATCTATTAAATCCAACATTTATGGGCGGTTTAAATCTAACAAAGCCTGTTCGATAAATTACTGATATTTCACGAAAATACTGATCATATTCGCCAAAGAACTCCAATGACTTTTACAGTCCAAAATTAGCTCTTTGGTGTGACTGAGCTCTGCCTCATTTTGTTTTTCTAGAATTCCTTTTCTAATAGGAGAAGAATTAAAATACTTAGCACCTTTCGAACATCGGCGATAATCTGATCACTGCTTACTGCTTCCACAAAGTTGTCTTCTTCAGTTCGTAGAGCAACAGTAACTGGAGAAAATAATGAAATTGCTGTATTGGCTGCAGCGACTCATAATCCTCATGTTAGTACACGAGAAATAGTTCGCGATTCCGGATTGTCCCTCACCAGTGTTTGGAGAATTTTAAAACGGCACAAGTATCATCCATATCATGTGTATTTACACCAAGATCTTCATGGCGCTGATTTCCAAAATCGGGTAACTTGAAAATTTGAACTTAGAAATGAGACGGAACATGTGGTTTCAACGTGATGGTTGTCCTGCACACTATTCGTTGGTAGCACGTGAGGTACTTGATCGTGATTTCAATGGTCGCTGGATCGGTAGAGCTGGTCCGATAAATTGGCCCGCCAGATCACCAGATCTTACTTCGCCAGATTTCTTTTTGTGGGGCTATCTCAAAGACAAAGTTTACAAACAAGAAGCAACAACACGTGAGAACATGATTGAGCGAATCAGAAATGCGTGTGCTGAAATTCAACCAAACACACTTCTCAGTTGTGTACAATCATTGGAAATGCGTATTAATAAGTGCATTGAAGTCGCAGGCCATCATTTTGAACACTTATTTTAAGCTAAAATTAATTTATTCACCTGCCATTTACATTAATAAATTGTTTTGATGACGAATTTCGAGTATTTCCAATGAAAACGTGATGTTTTTTATTTCAAACGTATTGCAGAATCGAATGCGTGTGTTCTAAGAAGAAGAAATTGAAAAAATTGAATTTCGTCGATTACAACGCCATCTATCATGAACCGAACAAAATATTTCATTCAAATCATACGTACTTTTAGTCGTAGAATCCGTATCTGCAATAAAAAATATGGCTTCCTATCTTAGTTTAAAAGTTACCCCCGCCCCACCTACAAAGCGGGGGGTAGGGGACTATTTTTTTGCACTAATGTATTTCCCCCGCGGTATGATTAAATTTTGATTATGAACATTTTTTCCGTAGAGTGGCTATTTTTCGAGATATTTGATCGTCTCAGTTTAAAAGAAACACCCGGTATAAAATGATACTTAAACCTATCTGGACGTATGGTATTTAACTGTGGGGGTCCGCTTGTGCTTCCAACATAATAAAACTGCAACGAATGCAGTCAAACATACTATGAATAATGGTAAATGCACGGGACCTACACATCGAAACAGTAGCAGGCACAATCAAGCAGTACAGTAAAAAGTACCAGTTGAAATTAGAACATCATCCCAATGCGTTAGCCCGGGAAATTTTAAAAAGGCCCAGATACCGGCGGTTTATGAAGAAAATAAGTTAAACCTAGGTATCTAATTTAAAGTAATTACTAAGTGCAAGTTAGTATTAAGGAACTAACATAGGTTAAGTCTTAATCAAAAGTTTGTATTAGTTTGTAAGATTTGATTACATCTTGTGAGTTTCCTATGTACGAAAGATTCAAAAATAAAGCCTTAGGCAGTTTAAAAAAATAATTTGTTTAACACCTTAGGGGAAAGGGGCTGCCGTTCCAAAACTTCCGATTTGACGATTTTTTGAAATTCTAACAGTCATAGAAATTGCAGCATTTTTGAAAAATTTATGTTTATTAATAATTATTCACATATTAAAATAGAGAACTTCCCAAAGCCGCTTAGCATTATTGGACCCATTGGAAAAATTGTGGAGTGGCTTTTAAATCCCCCACTTTATTACGCAGGTTCTCTACAAAATTAGTTGAATAATATTAATTCATCAACCCAGTTTGAGGTAGCATAACTCCCAAACTTATTTGATGCATCGATTAAAATCTTCACAAACTTGATTGCACAAAATTTTTGTTGCCAATGGATACTTGCTCTGGTGAATATATGAATATGGCTTAACAGTTTGGAATTTATTTTAAAAATAAACAGAAATATAAATCATACATAAAAGCTTCATTTCTATTAAAAATTATTATTTTATTTGATTTTATGAATCGATATTGCACTTTGGGAATTTAGGGGCGATATACATTTATAGAATAATAACAACATTAAGTCTACACTCCATTAAAATAAATCAGATTTCAATATATTTGCCTTTATGTAATCTGCATTGAGCTTTCTATATATATATATATATATATATTGGTATCTATGCATACATAATGGTTTTCACTTTAACAAATTCGTTTCGCTAGCTTTTTTCTGCTGCAACCAAACCAAACCAAAAATATTTGTTTCCAATACATTTTAAATAAACAGATAGACAACATCATATAGTGTACAGAGAGAAAAATACCAACCCAGTAGTAAAAAGCTTTCATCTTCCGCTTCTTCCAACTGCTATATACTATATTTAACATTATTTCAATTTAAATAAAATACAAAACTATAATCAAGCTGGAGCTAAAAAAAAAATTATCTTTTAGAAATGAAACGGGGAAAAACACAGTAATACCAACAACAACAAACTAATTTGAAAATGAAATAATCATAAAAATAAATTCAAAGCTAAAAGCTTTTGTAATAATATTATAAAATAAGAACATTACTGCAAAAAAAAAACCTCATAGAACAACAACAACAACAACACCAACTAAACACAGCAAAGTTGATTGGATCATCAAAATACATAAAACTGAACTAAAAGTTTTCTTCTTCTGTGCTGTGCTATCGCTCTGTAAATATGGCATGGCGTTTTCCACTAAATATATCCCATTTCATTTCATTTTCGTTTATTGTTTTGTCTTTTTCACATTTTGTAGAATTTGGAAATAGAAATTAAGTTTTGTCATTGGCTTCAATTTAAAGGATATTTTTGTATATACGTAACCAGAAATGTGTTGAATTTAAACCGAAACACACAAAAAAAAGAATGTGACCAATTTTTGAAACGAGGTGTATATAGAGTTTCTATATTCTGACCATTAATCCTCAGGGTACTGACTGGGTTACCGTAACCCAGACAGATTTTGAAAGTCGCGCCATTTGAAAGGAAGTGAAAGGTGGGGTCCGGAGTGGGGGCAAAAAAATCTTTGTGGTAGTGTCTGTGTAAGCCGTGCGTGGCATCCTCAGTCTGCGCTTGGTGCTCGAGTGGTACGAGTTAGAAAGTTGACCTCGGGTATTTCTCACCCAGTCAGTACTAAACGTTACAAAATCCATATTTTCGGGAGATAGATTTTTTTTTTTTTTTTGGAGTTTTAGCTGGAGTAAAGTGTTTTGGTTTGTACAATTTACTATTTTTTATATTTTTATTATTAATTAAAAATTTATTATTGTGTATCCTACCCTCAAAATTATGCTCTGTGCTTATATAAGGAACGGTGTTCATTATAATCAAATGTTTCTTAAATTCTTTTATCCTTTACAATTTAAATCAAAATAACACTCAAATGAAAAGAGTTGATTATAGAATGAAACTTGCGATGCAACTTGTTAAACTTGCGCTAGCTGCTAGACTAGCTACCCCTACGTTGCGAATAAAACTGCGCGGTATGATTGAAGATTTACCAGAGGACATGGACATAAGACATGAATTTGTTGATAACAAAATGGCTAAACAAAAGCGTTGCAATTTGTGTCCGAGTTCTCTCGACCGCAAAACATTTTACAAGTGCCTCAAATGTAACAAGGCTATGTGCAGAGACCATGTAGCCAAAATATGCTGCGAATGTGGAAATACAGTCTGATTTTGTTTTTTTTATATTTTGAACAATAAAACTTTCATTCAATAATCAATTTTGTTATTTATTTATATTACAGTTGTGCCTTGTTACGATAAATCAATCATGGAAAGTTTTATCGCTATCCTAAAAAACGGGTGATTTCAAAGTTTAAAAAAAATATAGTTTTTGGAATGGATCAAAAAACTGATTCGGCCATTTTAAAGAACAACTTTTTAGCTTTAAAATGCAACAAGAAAAATTTCGATATCTTTTTTTTCACAAAGTTATGCAATTTAAAAAAAAAAGTGACAAATTTTTTTCAAAATGTTTAAACTTTTGAATGTATTTTTGTTTAAACAAATTATTCAATAAATCTGTTAGCACCCTCGTATTTGTGACAAAATGGACTATCGATTAAAAAAAAACGTTTCAATTGGCCAACTACAGCCCAAGATACAGTCAATCAAAGTTGCCGGGTTAGGCTAACCCATGTCAGTACTGAACGTGACTTTTTTATAGTCTGTACCCTGAGGGTTAAGTTTATTGCCCTATGTGCTCTTATTATTTTTTGCACAACGGACGGATTGCTTACTTGCCAAATATGTTTTTTTTTATGTTTCTATAATTAATTTGGTACTTATGTATTACAATGTAATAATTAATAAAATAAAGGGTGGTACATACACTACAGCCGTAAGGCTCTTGCAAACAATTTTGAAAATTAATAAATCGACGAATTTCGCTTGGAACAAGGACGTTGTTCTATATTATACAAAATAACACGAATCTCAGAGATTGGCTCATATAGTGACTGTCTGAGCACAGCAATCGCAACCAACCTAAAAGTAAAACTATAATTAGAATTGTTAAAGCTAGAATTTAATTACAATTATATTAATCTAATTTATGCTCCAATCACAAATTAATTGAAATTTAGATTTGTGTAAAACGTCAAACTGTATACGGATTCCAGTATGGCATAAAATTATCCATAAACTCTTTAAACTGCATACGGATTCTAGTACAGCTTACAATTATCTCATAATTAAAATTTGATGATAGAATAATTAATTTTTATAATGTTAGCCGATAGATGCCAGCGGTTAATGTGTGTGTTACCAATAAACCATTTTGTGATTAGTACAATTTTCCCCATGTACACATTATCACTGAACTCTATTGGACATTTTTTCTATGTTCGTTCATTATTGTATTGTCAACCGCAGTGAAGAGGTGTTTATCATAATTAAACCAAAAACTTAATAAAATAAATAAAAAAAATAATAAAAGAAGAAACAACAAAATTGTAAACGGCGACCATTTTATTTTTACATTAAAACCAGCCATTATTAACAAGAATATTTAGGTGTTTTTATCAATCGATCAAACTCTACAATAATCAATTAAGTCGTGCACGCTCATTAAATGGTCCTTCGAGCCGGATGAGTGAATAATTTCCAGAAGTTTAGTAATAATTAACTGGCGTCAAAACGAGAAACGTAAGTTCATAAATACTCAGACATTGAAATCAGTGTAGTGAATTAAAGTTAACAACTAAACAAAGTGAACATTGAATTGAACGTGTGAATCTGAGTGTTAAATTACAAATTAAAAAATTTTGTGGCTAGACACATTGTTAGTGAGTTCCGGTATCCATACTCGACAACATGGCGGATGACCTCAAACGACGACGTGGTAATGTTAAGGGTGCACTTACTCGTTTAAGAAATAATTTCGTGGATAAAATTAATGTAGCGATGACTATTGAAGCTATACATATTCGGCTGGAATTGTTGGAGAAACATTATGCCGAATTTGGGGAAATAGAGTATCAATTGCTAGCATTACCAAATCAAACTTCCGATCGAGATGAGTTCGAAGAAGCCTATTGTGACATTAAGGAAAGACTGCAGATTGAAGCTAAGCGAAGAGATTCAGTTCAAAACCAACTCAACACCACGCTAAATGAGACCATCACTCGATTTGCTGATCAACAAAAAACATACTTCGAGAATTTAAATCAAACTAAAACTAGTACGACAGCCATGTGCGACGTTCGATTACCAAGGATTGAAATTCTTCAGTTCAGTGGCGATTATGCAGAATTCGTCTCATTCAAGGACTTATATGAGGTTAGTATTCACAACAACGTCATGCTAACGAACGCACACAAATTTCAATATTTGCGGGGAGTACTTCGAGGTGAAGCCTACGATCTAATCAAACATATGCCAGTTACGGATGCAAACTACAAGAATGCGTGGGACAAAATCAAGGAACGATACCATCGCGTGGGCCATATCATATCATCGTTGATATATAAGTTTTTGGAAATACCATCTAGTAAAGGTACCGCAAAGGGGCTTAGAATCAGCACAAATATTGCCGATGAAGTTGTAAGAGGCCTTGCAGTATTGGGCACTGACGCAGAGAATCGTGATCCATGGCTTATTCATCTTTTAATGGATAAATTGGATGTCGAAACCAGACAGTCATGGCTGATGCATATTGGAAGCACAAGCTACCCTACGTTCAATCAGTTTTTACAATTCTTAGTAGCAAGATGTAACGCACTAGAAACATGTGATCAATCCATAAAGGGTGCTACCTCTAACAAACCAAAACACACACAGTCATATACAGTCACAACAACCAGTAATTATTAGCAACACTTCCGTAACATGTGCCATTTGTCTTCAAGAGCACCGAGCCTTAGAGTGCTCCCAATTTAAAGATAAAAACTTAAGCGATCGACGGGAGCTAGTCAAAACTAAAGGATTATGCTACAATTGTCTCAATACTGGTCACCCAGTAACCACATGCAGATCTAGATTCAGATGTCTGAAATGCAACCGCAAACATCACACATTGCTCCATGAGGAAATTCAATCCAATCATAGTATTGCAGATGTGGACAACATTATCACACCATCATCTAATGAGTTGCCAACAGAAACCAATTTTATTAACATACATCACACTTCGTTATCAACTCATACTCATGGGCAATCAATTCTTCCAACTACCATGATCAATATAGCTGACTCTAGGGGGATTAATCACAGGTTCAGAGCACTGCTGGATTCAGGATCCCAATGCTCCTTTATTTCGGAATCGTGTGTAAAGCAGTTTCAACTCAAGCGTACTCATGCCAGAATATTTGTGGATCGACTGGCAACCAAGGGATTGATAACCAATGGACGTGTGGAGATCACAATATCAAGCATTCATAAGTCAGCTAATGCATTAAAAATTCAATTATTAATACTCAACAAGTTAATGTCATTACTACCATCCATTCCAATAAATCGGGAAAACTTAAGTTTCATTTCTGGGATAGAATTAGCTGATCCATCTTTCGACCAACCAGGAAAAATCGACGTCATAATTGGAGCAGATCATTTTTTTGAAATTTTAACAAACGGTCAGATAAGGGCATCAAAAGGATCACTACTCGCACAAAATACAATGCTTGGATGGGTGATATCCGGGCGAACCGTTGCAACTGGCGCGGCTATTTCAACCTTTAATTTAAATGTGGATGTTGATAAAACATTAAGGCAATTTTTTGAGTTGGAAGAAATACCAGCAACACAACTACTCAATTTAGCAGAACAAGAGGCTGAACTACATTACAAAGGTACCTACACCAGGCAGAGTGATGGTAGATACATTGTTCGTCTACCATTTAAAAAAGATGACAAACCTTTTGGCAATTCTTTTCACAAAGCGTATCAGAGGATGTTGGCCATGGAACGCCGGTTTATTAAAGACGACATACTACGGGTCCAGTACACAACATTCATGAAAAACTATATATCCATAGGCCACATGAAACCTCTATCAAAGGAGGAAAAAATCACAGATGACAATCAAATGTTTTACCTTCCACACCATGCTGTATTCAAGAAAAACGTCAAGAACTGCTAGATTCGGGTAGTATTCGATGGCTCTAGTAAGAGTTCTACAGGTGTTTCATTGAATGACAAATTAATAGTCGATCCGACGATTCAACCTACTCTTTGGGACATCCTGATACGTTTTCGAGTGAATCAAGTTGCTCTAGTCGCAGACATCGAGAAGATGTATCGGCAGGTTGCAATGAATAAAAAGGATACAAATTTTCAAAGAATTCTGTGAAGAGAGGACTCCAGCCAACCATTACAACATTATATGTTAACCACAGTTACGTATGGTACTTCTGCAGCACCATTTTTAGCAACTCGATCGCTGCAGCAACTGGCTCACGACGAAAAATCAAAATATCCAGTACCGACTCAAATAGTTCTTCGAGACTTTTATGTGGATGATTTGCTCACAGGAGCAAACAATTCGCTAGAAGCAGCTAATCTAAAATTAAGCTTAATTAAGTTGTTGGAATCAGGAGGTTTTCCACTGAAAAAATGGAACTCAAATGTAGCAGAACTGTGCGATTCAACCGACCATAAGTCTGCGGTGATGTCATTTGGTGAAGAATTAACTTCGATAAAAATTCTAGGATTACAATGGCTGCCCAGTAGAGACGTATTTACCTTTAAGGTTAACATCGAATGTAATACTCTTGCTACAAAAAGAACCTTTCTATCAGAAGCGTCAAGAGTCTTCGATCCTCTGGGCTGGCTTGCTCCAGCAACAATTGTAATGAAAATCCTGTTTCAGCAACTGTGGCTATTAAAACTCAACTGGGATGACGTACTGCCTAATGATATACTTACAGTTTGGAGAAAAGTAAAAGTCGAATTGTCAAATCTTCAAGGGATACAAATTCCAAGATACATAGCCATTCACAATCAGCACACAGAAATCCATTGTTTTTGCGATGCCAGCGAATCTGCTTACGCAGCGGCAATCTATTGTCGTACCAAAAATAAGACAGGCGAAATAGAAGTACGCTTAGTAACTGCCAAAACAAGGGTTTCGCCAGTAAGAACGGTGTCTCTGCCAAGACTAGAGTTATGTGGAGCTCATCTCCTAACAAAACTATTAACGCAATTAAAACAAATAGATGCATATAAGTTAATGCAATTTTATGCCTGGACAGATTCGGCAGTGGTGTTAGCGTGGCTGTCAGCACATCCAAGTAAGTGGAAGGCATTTATAGCAAATAGAACGTCAGATATATTGGCTACCATTTCACGGGAAAACTGGAATCACGTTCCATCTAAGGATAACCCTGCAGATTGTGCCACCCGAGGTCTGTCTCCAACTGAGCTAATCAGTTATGATCTATGGTGGCAAGGGCGGTCCTGGTTGAAAAAAGGTAGAGATCACTGGCCAAAGATGAAATTAGACAAAAATAGTAGTTCTGTAGAACAGAAGGAAGCTAAACCAAAAAGGAGCTTCGTGTTTCAACAAATCAAGGTGGAGTCCGTGTTCGAACTTCTAACAACCAGAATATCAGCGTGGCCTAAATTAAAACGAATAGTTGCATACTGTCTAAGATTTATACATAATACAACCCACAAGCGTGAAACGGGAGGCAGACATGGTTTCCTTACAACAGAAGAAATACAAGACGCGGAGAACAGGATATTAATATGGGCACAAGGTGCAATGTTTCCAGATGAAATAAAACTATTGGTGAGAGGCAAAACACTCTCCAGTAAATATCCAATAACAACGTTGGCCCCTTTTATTGATGCAACCGGATTACTAAGAGCAGGCGGCAGACTTCAAAATTCAGCGTTGTCATACAATGCAAAACATCCAATTATCTTGCACGCATCCCACTGTATGTGCAAGATGATTGGCACATATTATCATCTTAAATTCTTACATCCTGGACCTTCCTTGCTATTCAACCTTCTGCGTCAAAGATTTTGGATCATTGGTGCCCGTAATATGGTTCGTCAAATTGTGCATATCTGACTAATTTGTTTTCGACAAACTGCAACAACAAGTCAACAGTTAATGGGAAATTTACCATCATCCAGAATAGCAGCCACTAGAGCCTTCAAGCAAGTCGGAGTGGACTTTGCAGGCCCCCATATTCTAGCCACAAAAAGAGGAAGAGGGGCAAAACACGTCAAGGGTTATATTGCGGTATTTGTTTGCTTGGCAACCAGAGCAATCCATCTAGAAGTGGTGTCGGATCTCACAGCAGACTCCTTTATAGCCGCTCTAAAACGGTTTATCAGTAGAAGAGGTTTACCCAGGGAAATCATGTCAGATAATGCTACAAATTTTGTTGGCTCCGAGAGAAAAATACATAAAATTTATGAAAGTTTACCTAATAATTTTAACAAAGTCGTTTCAGAATTTTTCTGTGAATATAACATCAAATGGTCTTTCATTCCACCAGCAGCGCCAAACTTTGGGGGTATATGGGAAAGTGCTGTGAAATCACTGAAAACACATCTAGTCAAGGCAACAGGAAATGTGTTTTTAACATATGAGGAGATGACAACGCTCACAGCACAAATTGAAGCAATAATAAATTCACGGCCACTTTGTCCTATTAATAACGAAGACATTTCTAATCTAGATGCGCTAACACCTGGGCATTTTCTCATCATGGCACCCTTAACAGCACTACCGGAATCTGGATTAGATCATCTAGCCACGAATAGATTGGGTAGATGGCAATTAGTACAACAGCGAGCAGCCAATTTTTGGAAACGTTACTCTAAAGAATATTTGCATACCCTTCATCAACGCACCAAATGGAAGTCAAAGGTACCAAATATACAGAAGGAAGATCTCGTACTAGTAAAGGAGGACAACTTACCACCATGCAAATGGGCTTTAGGTCGAATTTCTGACATCGTAACGGGTGCAGATGGTTTAGTGCGGGTTGTTACAGTCCGGACTGCAAAATCATCATTTACAAGATCAATCAGCAAAATCTGTAAATTACCAGACTGTTAAGGAATTTCATTCCTTAACAGGCGGGAGAATGTCTGAGAATAGCAATCGCAACCAACCTAAAAGTAAAACTATAATTAGAATTGTTAAGGCTAGAATTTAATTACAATTATATTAATCTAATTTATGCTCCAATCACAAATTAATTGAAATTTAGATTTGTGTAAAACGTCAAACTGTATACGGATTCCAGTATGGCATAAAATTATCGATAAACTCTTTAAAATGCATACGGATTCTAGTACAGCTTACAATTATCTCATAATTAAAATTTGATGATAGAATAATTAATTTTTATAATGTTAGCCGATAGATGCCAGCGGTTAATGTATGTGTTACCAATAAACCATTTTGTGATTAGTACAATTTTCCCCATGCACACATTATCACTGAACTCTGTTGGAAATTTTTTCTATGTTCGTTCATTATTGTATTGTCAACCGCAATGAAGAGGTGTTTATCATAATTAAACCAAAAACTTAATAAAATAAATAAAAAAAAAAATAAAAGAAGAAACAACAAAATTGTAAACGGCGACCATTTTATTTTTACATTAAAACCAGCCATTATTAACAAGAATACCTGCGATGTCTCAGAAATTGTTCAAACTATATTTATTCGATTTATAAGTAAAAAAATTTTTTTGTAGAAAAAAACATTTTTTTATCTCCCTTTCACTCTCTAGTTTACACTATCTCAAAGTTTTCTCATTTTCAAGAAGTTTTGGGTATACCCATGAATTACGTTTTTAATCATATTTTTGGAATGGGTTGACCGATTTTGGTTTCCTCTACGTTTTTTTAAGCTACAAGAATATGTAGAGTTCTGAAATAATTAGTTTTTAATAATTTTCAATTTTGGAATTTGCGATAATGAAATAAAGGAAAATGACCAGGACAGCGATTTTGGTCGCAAAATTAGGATTGATTTGAGGATTACCGGAAGGCAATAGTATTGGTAAATTGTATTGGTGTTGAATGTGCATTTTTTCTTTCAGTTTTTCGTTTAATATGATGCAAATAAAAGAGATAAAATGACGCCAGTAATAGGGATAACATGATACAAATAAGAGGAATAAGCTCAGAAGAGAACGATTATATCGGATGTATTAAGAGAGATTGAGACAGAACAACAAATTCCGAAGAAAAAAAATTAAAAATATTACGAAGCGAGACTCGAAATAAAAAATATTAACCAAAAAAAAACAAAAAACCTAGAAAACAAAACGATTTTATTTTGTTTAGTATTGTGTTGCAACTCATGATGGTCGGTTGCTCCTATACGATGTTATGTCCGAGGTTGGAGAAATTTTATTCTAGCATATACACAGCAAATAAAAAAGCGAGATGGTTTATTTTATTACTTCCCTTTTTAACTTGCGTAACCTTTTTTTATATACAATTTTTTTTTTGTTTAGTATAAAATGTCCGCACACTTCGACATAACATCGTAAAGGAACAACCCTCACGAGCTGCAAGGCAACACAATACTAAAAAAATAAACAAAATCATTTTATTTTCTTACTTTCTGTTTTGGTTCCTTTGTTCAAAATTTAAAAATTAAAATGTTTAATTTTTTTTATTTTCATTTATGTTGCTTTTTGTTTTTTTTATTTGCGAGAAATTGTTTTGGTTACGTTTATGTATTTTGTTTTGGTTTTTTATTAACGAATGAATTCCACTAGTAAGAAGAAAGGGGAAAATAACTCAAGGCGAGCGTAAGCACCAAAAATTTGAACCGATTCACCCGCTTGGCTTGTTTTTGATACTTACCCCATGAGAAAACGCATGAGAAAATACACTAATACAATACAAATATTTGACGGCACACAATAGCAAAATGTATATTATACACCGTGTACATATACAAAATTCTCAATCCTCAATCCTCATTTTGCGACCAAAATCCCTGTACAGATGTTTTAAGCGGGGAACCTCCTCCAGATATTTTTTTTTTTTCATTTTTTTTTTTTGCTTTAAAATTCGTTTAGTGTCTGGAGAATAAATTACCAAAGTTTCAAGCCCAACAGAAAGTCCTAAAGGTCCCTAGGAAGTCACTGAAGTGATGCGAAGTAATGCGTTCTCTTCAAGAACGTAAACTTCAATCGAGTTTTTCTCAAAACGTGTTTTTTTGCGCGCCGTGGAATGTAACTCAAAAAGTAATGGACCGATTAACGAAATTTTGTACACATATTCTTTAACTTATCGGCCTTTGCACAAACCTAAAATTTCGTATAAATTGTTTAAACAAATATTGGTTTTAACGAATTGTTTATAAAGAAACACGTGATTTTTTTTTCTTTTTGTCCTCAAATTTTCAATTTAATTTTTTTTTTGCAACTTTTAGGTTCATGCAAAGCGGAATGAATTATTTTAATAAAAAAAATTTGTTTCTTTGATTTTAGTTAACTACAAGGACCTGGGCGTTCCACGGCGCAAACTCTAGTAGCCTAGTTCGAGCACCTCTAGCGCCGCCATTTTGTTTCTTTTACTCATAAAAAAAATTTTTTGTATTCATTTGAACGTCATTACAATAAATGCTCTCAATTTTTTGTAAAAAATTATTGAAAAACCAGTTGTCTGGAGGAGGTTCCCCCTTAATGAGGCGTGCTGTGTTTGATATACGTATGGCTTGATTTTTATATATGTAGCTCACAAGTCAGACATAATTAATGAGAGTAGATAACAGTAAAATAATTAATCCTCTATTTATCTTTCATTAAACAACATCATCCATTTTAAAAGAGAGAAAAAGGCTGAATTCCTAAATATCATTTACTATATTTTTATTATAGTGTCGAATTCACCAAGTTTTAATTTTGAGTAAAATATTACTAATCATAATATTCTTAAACATTAAAACATCAATAATATATTATTTTCACATGTCTCCCTGGTTTTATATTTCGAAGGATATAAAATTTAGTATGGAAGAATATACAATTTTGAGTTTAAAAGACTGTATCTCTTAATTTCGGCCAAGCTGAATTTTTCAGAGATTAAAGTTTCATAAGTAGCAAGTGAATTAACGTTAATTTTTGAAAAATTAAGAAAAATTACTTTTTTTCATGTGAGATACTAAGAAATACAGATTCAAAAAATCACCAAAATTCCAAAAACGGAAAATTATTAAAAACTAATTATTTCAGAATTTTACATATTTTTCTAGCTTTAAAAACCGTTGAGAAAACCAAAGAGAGTGAAACAGAGAAATTTTTTTTCTACAAACATTTTTTTTTACTTATAAATCGAATAAATATAGTGTTTAAGTTCTGAATCTAAAACAAAATATTTTAAATTTAAGTAGTTTTTTTGTATATACATATACATATTAATTTTATATCGAGCACTTAAAAGTGAATCTCCATTAAAAAAAAAAATTTTTTATGTTCAAAACAATAAGCAATTGATAATAACAAATCGTAATAGATTATAGTCAGCACAAGTAAGCAAAACAAATTTATTTGAGCTAATTATTTGCCCGCAATACTTGAATAGTAAATAAAAATTTACACCACAGAGGGAGAATCGCGGAAATTTATTTCGCGTGGGCAATCGCGATTTTTGGGATGACTTGCAAAAATAAGCCGCTAAATTCTGCCTATTCTTTTGGCGATTACGAAGCAGAAAGCATCAAAACAGTAAAAGCAAATATCAAAGCGAATAATTAAAGATCTTCAGCGATTAAAGGTGGAAACTAAAAAGTATTTGGCGATTTTCCGACCATAAAGGTGATCGATCCTTTTGTAAACTTTTTATATTTAAAAAAAAATAAACTTGAACATTTGTAAAATAAATTAATTATTGAATTTATTGAGTTCACATTCATTTTTTTTTTGGTGCATTTATTTTGTTTTACGAACTTTTGCGAATCTTAAAAGAAATTAAAAACGTGAATTTTTACATATAGTTTGAACAATTTTTGAGACATCGCGTCCAACACATGTACGATTTCATATGGAATGACCCTATAAATATTTACAAATTTTTATATTATACATTTAGAGTTGGGCATTGAGTGTGGAGTTGAGTTAGAGGTTGAATTACGGCTCAATTTGTAGGTTGAGTTGAAGTTGAGTTGGAGTTGTGTTAGGGTTGGATTAGTATATTGTGACCAGTAAAACACTTTTTTATATATACTGGTTTGAGGATTAAGTTTGGCGTAGAGTTTGCGAGGTTGGCCTAGGGTTTAATGAGCAGTTGAGCATTTGACATATATATAAAAGTGAGTGTTTTTATGTATGTACAATGTACAGTACAACAGGTTTTAAACTTCAAATTGTAATTTTTACATTTCAAGTTGAACCTGTAGAAAATTATATGTGAACCATTAATAAATTGGCTACTGTTGGACTAACTGGTGAACCTATTGGGGAACCGAATACTTGCTTAAAATATATCCCATTAAAACTAAATTTCGTATGATTTAGAACAAATTGTAACGCTTCCAAAAATTCATTCAAACTCAAATTTGTGTTACTTTAAATTTTTATTTCATTCCAAAAATGTCCAATTAAATTTAAAACCAAACATGAATCCATATTTGTCAATAAAGATAATACATACAGTCAGCGATATCAATTTGATCAATTTGAAGGCAGAATAACATTTTTAATTTTATTTCTGGAATCTTCCGCGTATTTTACAGATGAAAAATTGTTTCCCACAAAACAATTTAAAATATTTGACAAAAATTTTGATATGTTATATAATGGCAAACCTGCATAACTAATGATTGTTCTAACCGGACAACCAACCTTATGAACCTTTGGCAAACCATACATCCGCGGAGTCGTACCATTATAATTTCTAAGTTCTTAGCTACCGTTCTATTAATTTTGCCTAAACATTCTCAAAAACTAATTTTTAAATTTAGATTGGTTTGCATTGAAGAAATGCCAAACTTTCCGTATTTCAATATACGTATTGTTATCCGATAAGAGCTCGTTTAATTTTTCCAAATACGCTGTTTTTGGCATAAGTACCGTTGCATTGCCCTTATCAGTTTTCAAAACGTACACTTCTGAATTTTCATTTAAAAACGTTTTCGCTTTGTGAGCTTCACGAATTTGTTGCATTTCTTCAATTACAAAAATTTTGACGCGTTTCACTTTTTTTTTAGTCATCATATTTTATTTTATTTTATTTAAATGTACTTAAATAAAATAAATTTTTTTTTTTTTTGTAATGCTGAACATTTTTTTCGTTTTTTTTGTTATTTTCCTAACCCGCAACATTTTTGTAAAATGAAATTTGGAGCAGCGTATACATAATTATGCGGTTATGGTTTTGGAGTAAAAATTTCTATTTGCACAACATATAGTTAAAAATATGTAATTATAAATGAAACTAGCTATAGTATATAAAGGTGAACCCATAAAGTAATGATTGACACAATTTTCATGTTCTACAAAAATATTTACATATTTAGAAAAGATAACAACAACCAACCAAAAGCAACTTATGTAATAATCAATGTACTATACATACATTGTGCCAAAAGTGTTTGAATTGTCGTTTGTTATTTTTATTGTGCGACCATTTCGAAATCCTGTATTATAAAATATCTATATAATAGTATAGTTAAATCCTCGTCCAATTTTCTAAAAAAAAAAAACGAAAAAAGAAGGAAAATCTAGATAATCCAGGAGAAAATTTTATTTTAATTTAATTTATTTTTAATTCTGCTGCCTGTTTTTCTATTTCATTGTGTCATCTAAAAAAAAAAATTGTTTTAATTTTATCTAGAGTGGCTTTAGCCAATATACAGACAAAAAAAATAATTTGATGTAATTGTAATTAACATTATATTGAGGATTTAAAAAAACATTTTGTTTATTATACAATGGTCCGTTTAGAGTTTTTATGAGGTATAACAATAGGCTTATGTTTTTCTATTACTATATGGACTGATTCATTCAGGTTGACAATTTTCTTATTTTTTTAAATAATGTATCAAGCTGCATCTACCAGTTTTTATTACATTAGAATTCTCTCATCGGTTGTCGAGATACTATCGGCCATTATTTCGCTCATTTTTGAGACGTCACCACGTTATGTTAATTTTCTATGATTTTCGAATACACATTTCTCCATGAAATTAATTTAATACAAACAACATACTTTTAACAATTTTATTTAATAAATTATTATTTTTTAATTATGGAATTATAATTTTTAGTTCAGCTTAGTTATGCTAATGCCTCGACATACCATCGATCAATATGAAATTGAAGCCTTTTTAAAGATGTTTAATAAAATTTTAAACTGTCTATGGATTAGTAAAAATCGACTTCTGTGTTAAACGGAAAATGAACTATACAAATGTTTATTCATCTAAAATGTTTACTAAGCATAATCACTTATAAAAGGTCAACAAAAATTTAAAATAATGTTTGCGGATCGTCAGGGGCTTAGAACCTCGTTTGATGTCATATCGTTCCCAATCAAAGTTAGATTAATGAAAAATTCTGCTGTATTAATCCTAGAGATTTTGCCAATTGGCCACATACATGTGAAATACACAAAAATGTTTCGGCGTTTTATAGACAATATATGTATTAATTGTAAATGAAATTCACTGTATTTTCGATTTGGCAAATCAGAAAAATAACAGAGGCCAACCACTCATAATATATCTACCATCAAAGTAGAAATATTATCCCCTCGCCCATTTCTTTAGCCCAGAGTTCCATACCAATGTAGCAATTCTCAAAAAATTAGAAATCTCTTTGAGTTCCTGTGTTGGTAATTCGGTTTCGTATTGAAAAAGTAAGGTCTACTCTTCAGGTAGCTAGGATCGAACATAGCTATTGTCGAAATATTCAGGTAATTTTTTAAACTTCGTAATTATTCGTGTGGGCATCATACACATCCAAATTAGATTTCTGCTTCGCTTTTGGATTTTGATTTAGTTGAATAAAATTCACTAAGTCGATACACTCTGGTTCTATATATAATGTAAAATGCGAGAGTTGAATTTTTGTAGTTCGGTCGTAGCTACCTGAAGAGTAGACCTTACTTTTTCTGTATGAAACCGAATTACCAACACAAGAACTCAAATAGATTTCTAATTTTTTGAGAGTTGTTACATTGGTATCGAACTCTGGGCTAAAGAAAAGGGGAAGGGAATAATGTTTCTACTTTGATGGCAGATATATTACGAGTCACTGGTCTTTGTTATTTTTCTGATTTTGCCATTTTTCATACATCATGAAGTAACTAGAAGCTATCCCAATATTAAAAAAATACCTCCCTTATTTTTTAGGAATGATGTTCGAAGAAATCCCGAAGAAATTCCCGTTTTAAACTTTTTAAACTCCACCTTGTAGATTCATGCTTTGTAATTGGTAAAATATTGTATTAACAACAATTCGTTTTATTCTCAATACTATTCAAAATTTAACGTATATGGCTTTGTACGTATTGAGTATTTAATTCGTCTACGGTCCGGGTAACATGTGCCTCGGAATCATCCCAAACAGTCCAAAAACTTGGCGAATAATTTGGTGTTGATCTACGTTTGCTTTTATTACTCCTCCCTGTTATATAATTTTTTTGGAACCATTCTCATATCGCGTGAGCATCAGGATCAAATTGATTTTGATATTCTTTAAAATAAATTAAAATTTCTGCGACTGGGACGAACGCCAAACTTTTTAGCATCCTAATATGGAGACTAAAATTTTCGTTGTTACCGTACTTTGCCGCGCAACCTTGTGCCTGTACTTTCCGCTAAATAATTTGCCCGAAATGGAACAAACATCCTTTATAAATAGCTTTCGGGAAGAATAATTTCAGTGCCGCAACACTTGCTTTTTCAAAATCAGAAATAACGCCTTTTGGATTTAAATTTATATGCCATTCAGCATCCAATTTGCACACTTCGTTGAAGAGTTCGTAATAAGCAGCCTCGCTTTTAGAAATCATGATGCCAAAGGCTAATGGTAACGTCTCATGTCCAATTCTGCCATGTATGGAAAAAAGTTGTTGCATAGATGTTAGAACGACCTCAAAGGTACCATCTATGAGCCAACAGTCAGCCTCGGCAAGTAATTTTAAGCTGGATTGTGTTACTAGTAGAATAATTTTTTGGCCTTCGAACCTTTTTTCCGAAAGCACAAATTTTTCTCCTTCCAGATATTTAATATTCTCCGGAATATAAATGTCTAAAAGGTTGTCGAGCTCTCTAATTTCACTACGCCTTACCCGAGTAATTTTTTGTTGTTGGGCGTAAATAGTAAGCAAATATACCCTATTTTCGCTATTGCATTCAACAACGTTGTTGCGAATAATCTGGGAGGGCCGCATAGTTGAATTTTTCGCTGAAAATTTCAAGTTGGTATTGGCTAAAAACACAGCTATGTCATGTGCTACGGGATCGTGACAATGATTTGATGCACCTTTTGAGAGCATCGGTTTCCTATCGGCACACGCCCACTGATTGATTTTACCGCTTCTCTCGAGGTGACAGGCATAGCCATCGAGAATCAACTTATCCTTTCCTTTGTTTGTTTTAACAATATTTAATGCCATATTATAACAAATTTAGATGTACATTTTTATAACACTTTTAAAATGTTTAACAACTCTGTAACAATTTTTAACTCGTTTAGTAAACTAAGAACCGATTTTTAGGATAAAGCTTATTAATTACTCAGCCCGGTTTCACTTGAAAGGCTTTACCAAAGTGAAATTAGAAATGGAAAATGTATTTTCTATTTTTGGTAAGGATTTAGTATGGCACCCCATTGCGACACGTAAAATCTCTTAAATAAATTCCTGGCTTAATAGTTTTCGTCTTACACAGGTAGTCCACTAATACATTGAATGAATAAAAAAAAGTAAATACTTGTAAGAGTTACCTTTTCCATAAAAGGTACTACTTTTAAGCAAAAGCTTTCTCTTATTTCGAAGGAAATGATAACTTCCTCGTGCTTACAAGTACTTACCGGAAAAAATTTAAGTAATACCTTCAAGTCTTTACTTATTGTTAAGGCAGTACTTCTGATAATTCTAATTATTTATCTAAATATTTTGGTGCTTATTTGTACCAAATCAGTAAAGATTTTGTGTATTTCATCCTCAGATATTTTTTGTTGACCTCGAATTCGTAGCTATCTTTATTTTTGTCTTCTCCATCGAATACCTAAAGGTGATTGCTTCAGTTGTATACATCCTCCTCGATTACATAAAGATAGTATAAATGCATTCTTCTGTATGTAGAACTGCGCAACAAATAATAGCCATTAAAGCCTTTACGGTAACAACACGCGAATATCTGGTAGGAGTTACAAACTTATCCGCAGCCCCAAGAAAAGAAACAAAACCTGTAAACTGCACTAATTTTGCTTCTATATTAAGGCTTTGGGTACCCTTTTCTATTAATAAAATTGTCAATATTTTCACGTGGGAATGATCCAAAGCTACAAAATTACTAAATGAAACGCCTCACAAAGGATAGTTCTATATATTCCCGTAAGGAAGACCACCTTTTATTAACTCCAGTGGATTTAATTTCATTTAGAGGAAAAGCCAGTAATACTATATTAACTACACCACAATCGGTGTGATAAATTTCTTCTTACTATTACCGGGATCCATCGGGAACTAAAAACAAAAAAAGTCTCGAGCTAAAGCTTTACTTACTGTACCCTGAGAGCGACATACTTTGATACCCAGGATCTGCTTACCAAAAGTGGCCCACTAGGCACAACATATCATTAAAGAACCCATGATGATAGCGTAAAAAATTAAAATTTCGAATTAATGAATATTTCCTCACTAGCTAGCTATGAAATATTCCTCATTTCCTAACTACACTCCCGAGCAACTGAATCGACTAAAACCTTAAGCGCTCACATAAGGGCGATTTTTGTTAGAACGGTCAAACCGATTTTCATAAGACATTATTTTTTTGAAAGCCTGATATTTTTGCTTTAAAATGACACTATTTTTATGAAAATTGGTTTAGTACTTTTTTTTTTGTAATGAATTTTGAATGAAAACGCAACCAAAATTGATGGTTAAGCAAAAAATATTGGGGGTGTTTAAAATTAAATTACAACAAAAAACTGAAACAAAACAAAAATAATTTATTGGTTAATGATAAGTATGGCCCTCACTTGCGTCTACAACGGTTCGCATGCGGTTCCCATTGACCTTATTAAGGTTTTGACAAATACTTGGGGGATCGCACCCCACTCCTCCTCTAAAGCAATCTTCAGGTCACTGATGTTAGATGGTACCGGATTTCTAGCTCGGACCCTCCGTTTTAGTTCGTCCCATAGATGCTCAATTGGATTCATGTCTGGACCGAGTGCTGGCCACCTCATCGTCTCGAGTCCGACCTCATCCAAGAACTGTGGAGTGGTTCGAGCTGTGTGACACCGGGAATTGTCATGCATCAATATGAAATCTTCCCCTATATATCCTGCATAGGGCACTACATGATCCAAGAGAATGCGCTCGATATATCGTTCAGCGGTCAGACCTCCTTCACGGCCTCCACCAGGTACGAAAACAAGATTTGTTTTTCCCTCAAACGATATGCCAGCCCACGATACACGAACCGCCGCCGTATGAGACTGTTTCAGCAAAACAGCACTGCGAAAATCGCTCTCCTGGACGCCGGTAGAACCAGTCTCTCATATCACTACCATGGAGACATATTCTGCACTCGTCAGTAAATAAAACGGACGTACATTGCTCGATGTTCCAATTGATGTGTGCGCGAGCAAATTCGAGTCGCTGTTTGCGGTAGCGTGTTGTCAATTTTGGGCCTCTAGCAGGCCATCTTGGAGTGAGGTTGGCTTCCTTTAAGCGTTTTCTTACTGTCCATTGACTAACAGCTACATCTCGAACTTGTCTTAGCTCCTGCTGCACGTCGACGCCCGTGAGATGGCGATTTTGCAGTGAAGTTAGGGCGATAATTCGATCGTCCCTCTCTGATGTACACCGAAACCGGCTGGTTTGTGGTCTCCGATTGAAGGTACCAGTTTCCTGAAACCATCTGAATACTCTTGAGACAGCAGATTGGCTCATGTTAAGCTGACGAGCGACTTCTTGCAATAAAGCAACAACTTGTGCGGATTTTTCTGGAGTGGTATCCATGATTTTAAGGAAACAATGAATTAAACTGGTAGAAATTTATTCAGGTCAACGTCTGACTCATAAGTGACGACAAATATCGGTCAACGTGGCATTATACAGGAGATTGCATCACGCCAATTGTTTTCACCGAAACATTGCATTTTGCTAAGACTGCTTTAATTTGAAAAGTACTGTATGGATTTTAATGATAACGGTATCCTTGAAAAGATAAAATACTAGGCTGACAAGAGAAGGTTGTTTTTCGAAAATCGATCCAGCCATTTTAAAAAAATATGCGTTTTGATGGTCTAGTCGATTCAGTTGCTCGGGAGTGTATATTATGAAAAATATGCCGTTTCACAACCTACTACGATTTTGAAAAGACGTATTTTTGTAAAAAAATTGAAAAATAGCTAGTAGCCATTATATTTGCATGCGAGGCGAAGCGTGGCGTAGCCGAGCAAGTGCAAAAATTGCGAGTTAAACAAAGCCATTTTTAATTCGAATTGCGCGTACTATTTTTTCTCCACCGAAGAAAATTCGCTGCGTTCACTAATTATCAGTACAAATTACACGCATTTAAAATGCCTAGATTGAAAATCTATGATTGAAATATTTGGTATAGTTAACTAAGAAGGAGGCCTTGACTTTTTTCGTTTGGGTATTTTACGTGTCAAATAATTTTAATATTGAAAACAGTATTAAAAGAACATTCACGCCTAGGCCTGTTTCAACTCGTCTTCAAAATTACTTGAATCAATGTCATCTTAATCTTTATACATTTTTTTCTTTTCTTCTACACACAATGTAAACACGAAAATTACTTTACTTTAGATACTTAGCCATTAGAAAAACTTGAAAGTTGGAGTTTTGAGGGGCCCTCCAGATTTCGGGGCCCGGGCGCGCGCCCGGAACAATAAATGGCGGTGAATACGACTCATGATAATGATAAAATTGTTAAATGTAGTCATTCGAACTTAGAAAGCAACACTGATGATTGCTTTTATTGAATTACATGCAGGAAGAGAATGTATGAGAACTATAATTACAAAACTGGACATCTGACATTACAATAAAATAATAGTTTGATGCGCCACAGACATGAAAATTATCATATCGTTACTCTAAAATATAATATATTCAAATACTATGTTGCATTGGTGTATAAATATTTGTAGTTGCATAACTTGGGCAGAAAGGGCAGAACAAAAATAGCTTTTAAAGAAATGTGGCAGAAAAATATTGAAAATGCGAAAAGGTTGGAATGTTCAATATGTATATGCAAGAGTGAATATTATTTAAGGATATATGATTTCATTTTGCGTAGGCATAAGGCGGTAAAATCTTTACTCCTACCGACGTGTAGGCACAATAAACGCAAATTTGATTGTTCCAGCTTAACTAGAAGAGACATTCAGCATTTTAATTTTGTTTTTTATAAAAGGACTACCTACGACTAGATAAACCAAGATAACCTTATTTTGAAATATACGAAGACCTACTGTCTTAAAAGAAAAAAAATGTTGGGAGCTGGATTACGAAGGAAAAGGTTACTATAAAGTAAACGTTAAGGGTTAAAACAACCAGGTAAAAAACCTATTGTCTCGGTATGTCGGAAAACATTTTTAGGGATTCTCAACATATCAAAATTCCGAGTAAATATGGTATGCAAGCGTTATATGGATGCTGGTGAACCAGCAATTGAGAATCGTGATAGTGATACCAGAAGTAATAAATACGAAGGCAAAATAGATCAGTAAAACAATTAATTGAAAATTTAACTATATAACTGAGTCAAATTATTGCCGTGAAAATTTCAAAAGGCAATACTTACCCGGTGAATTAAAAATCAGCGAGCTATGGCGAATGTAAAACGAGTTAACCGATCCCATTCAAAAAGTTACACATTCATATTTTAGAAAGATATTCAATCAGGGGTTGGAACTGCGGCAACC
>CAUVYM010000737.1:0-30951 GCA_963556165.1 Tipula helvola
CTCCCAATATTTTGATGCATTTAGTCAAACACCCGAAGGTGATTTGAAGAACGAATATTACAACCCTTTTATTGTAAGACACAGGAAGAAAACAACGAAATCACAGCTCCAGATATTAGAAAAAGCTTTCGAGAATAATATTCGACCGGACGCGAGAACGAGGCTCTTTTTAAGTGAGCAGTTGATGATGTCGCCTAGGAGTGTACAAGTGTGGTTTCAGAATAGGAGAGCAAAAGAGAAGAAATTGTCGGAACGAAAATTCAGCCATGAACAACCGTTTGAGATGGAGAAACAGACTCAGAATTTTCTCTTCTCAGCTACAAATAATTCACTTTATACACCACCATGGATATTTAATGACCACCAAAGTAATGACCATCAAAATAATGCCATCAAAATAATGAACATCAAAGTAATGAACATCAAAGTAATTCATTTGAAGATGGTTGTTTTGAGGGGAATGGAATATTTTATAACAATTTGGTGAACAATAATTTGCTTTATGAGAATTGATAAAATAAAATGTAATTTTATAAAAGTACTATCAATATAATTATACACTGTTATAATACAATGTTATAATACAATGTTATTATAAATACTCTAAAAATACTCTAAAAAATGTTTCACATTTCTAAAAAAATAGTTTCACATTTCTAAAAAAATATTCCAAAAATTGTTTCACAATTAAAAATGAAACCCCAAATCCTTCTCCTCTTTCTATTCACACTATCCACTGACTGCTACCTTTGTTTCTTCAAAAATCTCGACCACTCTGTCATAGCCAACCGACTAACCCAAATAGAATTCACCAGTTTACAGAAAGTCACAGCCAATATAATAAATATCTGTACAGACAACAAAAATAAACTAATAGAACTATTCGATATAGTGGAACCTAACCATACATTTCATATGGATATTGTGGAAAGCAGACCATCGTATTTTATGTACAAGATTATGATGTATACAAATTATTTTTTCAATAATTATATATTTAATTTGCCTGTGTTAAACCTTTTGTCTGCTATAATAATGTCGTTTAGGTCTTATAGGTTCACTGGCAAGGGAGTAGTAATCTATATTCTGGATAAAACCACTTATGAGACAAGTGAATTGAAAGGTAGATTAACAAACCTTTTACCTGCTTCTTATTGTAATCAAAACGATACAACAAGTTCGATACTGGCTGCCGGTAAAACAAATGGCCTAGCCAAAGATTCTCTAATCAAAGTTATAAATATTGTTGGTTGTGACGGTCAAGTTGCACTCTCGTCATTAATCACAGCCTTGAATTTATTGAATCAGACCACTAAAACCATTTTATTGTTGAATGTCAGTGGCCCGAAATCACAAATCTTAAACAATTTATTAGAAGAGATTTATGAGAAAGGTGTTTTTATTGTCAGTGCTTCCGGCAACAATTCGGATAACAGTTGTAGATTTTCGCCTTCAAGTTCCTTGAAATCTTTTACGGTTGGAAGTGTGACCGATTACGGTAACAAGACACTTGATAGTAATTATGGTGATTGTAACAGTGTTTATACGATAGGGGATGGTGCAAGTGGATCTGCGGCTGTTGTTGCAGGGTTGGTGGCGGTTTATATCGAACAGTTTCCTGGGTTAAGGAATGAGGAGATAAGAGAATATATTTTGAAAGCTTCGGTAAATAAAAATGGGTTGAGGTTGATTAGTTTTCCAGGGAAAGAGAGCTTCGTTCCGGAGGATGTTTATGTTAAGGTTTTTTATGCACTTTTATTTCTGGTTGGAGGGGTTGTTGTGGTTGTGATTGTTTTTTGGAGGAAGAAGAGGTTATTGGTAAATGAGATTAGAAAATGATTTGTTGAACTTCTTTTTATTTACGGAGTTGTATTTATTGGTTGAGTGCATTTTATTGTTACATATATAAATTATTACAGTCTTAAATATAATTACACAACATTAACCAATGGAATGTATTAACCAATTGAATGTATTAACCAATTGAATGTATTAACCAATAGAATGAATCAACCAATAGAATGAAGCAACCAATGGAATGAATCAACCAATAGAATGAATCAACCAATAAATTGTCATTTCTTCTATATCTTGTTAGAATGTCATTATCTCTTTAATATTGTTAGTGTAATATTAAAAGAGGTTAACTACAATGACGAGTCTTTTTTTATATCCTTTCCAACCATCTGTAATAACACTCGGAAGTACCACTATCCTTTAAGATGGTCTGCATTCCATTAAATGAAACACTCACACTCAAAGGAAACACTCACACTCAAAGGAGACACTCACACTCAAAGGAGACACTCACACTCAAAGGAAACACTCATACTCTTCAGACCAATAATACTTTCTTTCACTGAACTTATATTCATCTTAGTGAATCTTCATGTGTTGTTTTGTTATTTTTATCAGAATGCCGTGTAGTGGTTGCTGGTCACCCACCCGTATAAATTAATGTATATTCATTCATGCAAATATATTAATACACATTAATTTATGCAAATTAATTGTCTCATTAGAAATATGTGACACCTCCGATCATCACTTAATTCTTATACACACTCTGATTAGACACAACAAAGAGTGTCCCTCTTTCAGCCAGACAACTTCCTCCATATAAATTGTAGGTCTTGTTCAACTTCCTCTTCAGAGCCATAGGCTCTTAATCTCAGAAGAATGTTATTTTGGTGTCCGGACAATTCCGCCACTTTTTTAATTCTTAACTAAATTAATATCAAAACTTAGTTTTGATATTAATTTAGTTAAGAATTAAAAAAGTGGCGGAATTGTATAAATAAACTTATTAGAAATTAAAAGTTAATAAAAAAGCAAATCAACTAATCGAAACACAAAATCCAACCCCCTTTTTTCAGGAATTTCATTCAAAAAGTTAATCAAATTTATCTCCATGTTAACATATCTCATTTTCCTTGGGAAAGATTCTCCACTTAAAATTCTTAAATATTTTTGGTAAATGACTTCTTCTTCTTCCTTTATTTTCTCAATAAGCAAATGAAAATTATAACGAGATGTTCCAAACGTCGATTTAAATGCAAGATGCCATGCTTCAATAGCATTATTTGTTTTTGGAACTTCGATCTGTAGAGTTTCCAGAGCATGCCATATACTAGTGTTATATCTTGCTGAATTGATAGAAACGAAAGTTGAATAAAAGTAAGAATATACTTGTAATAATGCATCTGGAAAATTTGCACAATTTTTTAACAATTCGAAAGTTTCATTGACAAAAATTTCATCTACAAACGCAAGACAAGACAACGCTTTAACAAATTTCTTAAACGTTGGATCGGTTTTGTATCTTGTAAACAAACCAAGCTCTTTAATTTTCCTTTGTATAGCTTGGCCCAGGTGAAAGGAACACCCTGAGATTTTTGCGGTTGGAAATACCTGAGTAAGAGCATTAATAGAGGCAAGTTCATAGTCAGTTTTAATTGCAATTGGATTTAAACTTGGAAAAAGTGTTTTAATAGTTCTGAGAAGTTGGATGTAGGTTGATTCAAACTTGTTTTTTAAAATACAAAACAACGAAGGAAATACATGCGTGTTTTTAATAAAAGAAATCGTATAGAGTTGATAGTACGGTTTAGGTACAACCTCAAATGTACCATCAACACACCATATTCGATTATCTTCAAGTGCATTTATGGCTGATTCTGTACCAAAAATTAAAAAATTTTTATTAATTTCAAGATTTCGGAAATTATCTGGTCCGAATTGATATAGCAACTGATTTTTAAAACTAAATGAAATATTTTGGCTCAACTTAAGCGATGGAAATATATAAGGTGGTGGATTTATTGTACCGCACCTATGCCTTCTAAGCATTTTGCAGAGGTTTTCCGTATCCCCAACATTTTGAATTGTAGAAATGTTATCGCCCCGCAAAGTGGAAGATACAATTGCCCTTGGTGCACCATTTGTAAAACTCATTAGAGATTTCATTTGTGCTCGTTTTTCTTTTTTTTCAACTTCATTGGGCGTTGAATTATGGTTGTGATGTCTTTTTAGCTGAAAAGTTTCCGAATTTTGTCTGTATGCAATGCAGCTTACACCAGAAGCTAAGCAAGTTTCTACAACACATCGCCAATTGACGGAATTTCTGTTTATTTTACGTATTCTGAAAATATAATTCTCATGGACAAACAAATCTTTTCTTTTTTCACTTTGAATTATTTTTTTCATGGGTAAATAAATTAATATCAAAACGTAGTTTTGATATTAATTTATTTACCCATGAAAAAAGTGGCGGAATTGTCCGGGCGCCGTTATTTTATATATCTTTTTATGCAATCCTTTAAATAATTTGATGCTTCAGTTTAATATAAACGGTTATGACTGATGAGAGTATAAATCAATCCCTAGATCAATCACACGAATAAAAGGCATGGTTGATACTAACACTCCTTAACTAAAGTATTATAAGTATTTAAAGCATAAAGTATTTAAAGCATAAAGTATTTAAAGCATAAAGTATTTAAAGCATAAATTATTATAAGTATTTAATTAATAACATAGCCACATTCACCTAGGCCCGAACCCACACTCCTTCAACCTTTCAACATAATCAATATACTGAACATTACAGTCCTGCATAGAAAACACGTCTTTCAAAGAAATCCCCAAAATGAACATCCCTACAGCAATCACCCCAAAAACAATAAAAGCCACCGGCGACTTATAAAACACGATTTGTGAGACAATTAAATTTAGAATTAAAAAAGTAATTAAAGAACGTGTAAAATGCATGGGCAAGGAATTATAAGTAAATGAATAAGAGTAAATAAAAGTAAATAAATAAAAGTAAATAAGAGTAAATAAAAAAATGAATAAAAGTAAATAAATAAGAGTAAATAAAAGTAAATGAATAAAAGTAAATAAATAAAAGTAAATAAATAAGAGTAAATAAAAAAGTAAATAAAAAAATGAATAAAAAATGTTAAAGGAGCGCACATTTAAAAGAATTAAGAAAATCAATAAATCAATTTCCAAAATAAAGGAAAGATTAATAAATATCAATTCCCTTTTAATAAATAAGAATGAATTAATTTACAATATGAAGAAAGAGAGAAAAGGGTTACTGAATAAAATTGAGGAACTTAATTATTATTATATTAATAGGATTAAGTTTTACGAGGAGTTGAATGATAAAAAGGTATTTGATATCTTAAAGAAGATTGTTAAAAGAAATAAATAAATTATTTATTTTATTATTTATTATTTATTATTTAAATTATTATTTATTTAAATAAATTATTTATTATTTATTATTTATTTATTTAAATAAATTATTTAATAGACCCATCAAAATATGACACTTCCTTAATTAGTTTTCTATATTTTTAAGAGATGAATTTAAGTAAAGAGATTAATTTAAGTAAAAAGATTGAAATCAATAATTTAAGCTTTTTTTAAACATCCTTTAATTAATGTATAAATATATTCTCATTCTCAGTTAAAGGGTTCTTAGAAGTTGACATAGGGAAGGTTGATACTGTTGTATTATGATGATCACTAGAGGATTCATGTTCATCAATGAAGGAATGATGAGGGTTAGAGGAGTGATGAGGGTTAAAGGGGTGATTAAAAGGATGATTAAAGGATGATGAGTATGTCTGTCATTATTATGATGAGAAGGATACTCATAGAATCTTTCCCCTGATAAATGACCTCTGCTATCAAAGTGGTGGTATCTGTTATCAAAGTATAAGCCTCCATGGCCAGGATAGTGGTCATCAGAATGATGACCCCTTCTTCTTTTATGACCACCAGCTTGTGAGATATAAATATTTATAGCCTTAGTATCATTCTCTTTTAGATCATAAGGAGATAATTTTATAGGAGTTATTCCATCAGGCTTTAATAGTTTGAATTGATCATTCTGTGTTGGGGGTTCAATCCTCGGTTTAGTAACCAAGGTTCTATTTTCAGGATCATAAGACACTTTAAATTCACCGTTGGTTATTTCAATTGTACTTCTACCAACCTTGTTTATATTAAATAATTGATTCTCCTCACTTGTAAAAGTATTTAAAGTGACAGGATATTTTGTAGAATTAAAGGTTTGAAAGACTGTGCCATCCGAAGAAGTAAAGATGTATTTCTCTCTCAATCTCTGGAAATTGAAATTCATGGCCTCATTTACATTTGTGGTGGTTGTTAATGCTTTGTTGTTGCTTTTAATAAAGGTGTTAGGACCTAAGACCTTTATAACAAAGCCAGAACAAATAGTAAGAAGCCTTAACATGATAAGGAAGCTCTGAATGGTTTTAAATGAAGGACACGTATTTGTGTGATTGTAATCAGATGTGGACACACGTACAAACATGAAACAAGAAAGAGTGATAAATCTACACCTCCTTGATCTTATCATGTACAAATACAGTGTCACTTACTTTATAACTGTCTGGTTAATACCTCCTAACACTTCTTTATTAATTAAATCTCTTGGTTCTAATAAATACCTTGCGACCAGTGGCAACACCCTCTCTCTAACCACTAACCCTAAAGAGGCGTCCGTGTTCTCAGTTAAAGGTAACATCAACGGTCACACCATCTCTAACAAACAAGGGAAATTCATAAACATGTCAGAATCAACTGAGAATCCTTCTGCTGGGTTAACTAATCAAGGCACTGTCTTCTTTGCATTAATTCATTTACCAAGAAGTTACATGATTTTACTTGGAGATTATAGATTGTATTATGACAACAAGAGTGATAAATTAATAAGTTCGAAAGGGAATAAACACAAGGACATAAATGATGAGTTTGTGTTCTTCTCGGATGATGCTTTAAGAGTAGCAGAAATACCTTTGGTAAGAGAGGTAGAAGAGAAAAGTACCTTTAAATACGTACCACCTAAAGTAATCTCTAAAAGACAAAGGTCTAATGAGAAGAATATTAATATTGTAATAAAACAAAATAAAGGGAATCTACACAATGATGATCACCATCACAATGATCACCACCACAATGATGATCACCACAATGGTCACCACCACAATGACCATCATAGAATGAGATACTCAGTTGAACCAAGAAATCAAGAATTATCAAAGACTATAAATAATCTTCAAGTACCTGGTGAGGATCTAATTACTTAAAAGGGATTTAAAAGGGATTCAATAGGATTATTGATCTGATTAAAAACAACGTCTTTATAAAACACCGTCTTTGTAAAACAATCTGTAAAAATAAAACAAAATCTTTTCTAATTTCAATGCTTTATCACTTTCTGTTAATTAAGTCCTCTTATTTCTTCCTTCCTTGTCACGACGTTTACTTAAAGTACGGTGACACCTTAACGGTCTCAACCGATCCTTCGACACTCATAATAAAAGAGTTCAATACAAAGAAAACTGACGTAGTTTTGAAAGACTCTTTAACAAACAGACTACTAACCTCTAAAAAAGGGAAAGTTGGATTAAAAGAGCCTTTAGAGAATAACTCTCAGAAATGGCAATTAAAGTATTTGACGAACGACATCTTTTATATTCATCAAGGAAATAAATCATTAAATTTTGATAATAAAACTAACTCCTTCATTTTATTGAAGGGCAACAAGAAAAACTTACTTTGTGGAAGGTAACACTAAAATGAATAAAGAGGAATATAACAAGTATTGTTGTACTACTGATAGCATAGAGGATGGCACAAATCAAGAGGATAATAATAAAATAATAAGTGGTATTCATAAATTGATGGAAAGGTTTAACAATAATTTCAACTTAAGGGACTTAATTGCTTGTAAATTACATTATAATGAAAAGGAATTTAAAAAGATCTTAGACAAAAAAAATGTATTTGATGTTAATAAGCTGTGTAATCCTTGTTAATAAATTATATTTACTTCTCTTGGTTCTAATTACTATTATGTAGTTAAGAATAGATCTTTCTTAATAAGGAACTTGTACTAGGAGTCACCATATTTAAGGTATGTGGATTTACTCTCTAAAAAAAGACGAGGTATGAGAAAAAAGAATGAACACGTATAAATATATGAGGTATGAAAAGAATGAACACGCATAAAAAAGAATGAACAACCAAGAAAAGAACGAACACGCATAAAAAAGAACGAACAGCCAAGAAAAAAAACGAACACGCATAAAAAAGAATGAGTCACAAAAAGCGTAACACCACCTAATCCTTTGAAACATCGAAATACTTTAAAGATTTTCACCACAGTCTTCAATGTTACTTTTCTTTCTGTACTCTCACTCCATGATTATAAAATCCCTCGGAGCCGAAAAATTTTTAAAGGCCGAAGGATTAAAAATCGGGTTCACTGACAATCCTTCACTAGCAACCAAATACAGTCCTCAACCGAAAGGAGATTCACATGTAATTGTTGATGTTAACAATAATGCTTTGGATATTGAAGGAGGAATGGGTAATGACAAAGAGATTATCAGTTACCGTGTTCATTACGGAAATAATCAACAGTTTAATGCGACACCCTTATTAAGCAGTTATAATATTTTAACTTATAATAAGAGTAGTAAGTTAAGCTATGACAAAAGTAAAGGAAGATTGTTTACGAGAGCAGGAAGTGTAAACACGTCCTTTGATGACGAGTTCGAATTTTACACTGATGACGGTGCAACTATTTTGAATTTACCAGGAACTAAGCCATTAAAAAGTACAACACCAAGAGATCTGAAAAGTGGTGCAAATTCAAGCAACGATCCTCAGCCTCCAAAGCCGACATACCCTCCACCAGAACGAGAGGAATCAACTCCAGCGAACACCAACTTGAACTTGTTCATCAAGCAGTCCGCAGATGACGACGAGTATGATCATCGTAGCTGTGAGAGACACTTAGGTGCAAGCCTTCCATACCTTGATCCTCGTGCTATGATGTCAAGGCAAACCAGAATTAAAAGGATGATGATAGGCCACGACGTTCACGACGCGAATTTATTTCATTAAATAATATTCAACATTCTTTTATATTTGTTATTAAGTATTACTTGTTACTTGTTATGAGGCATTGTTATAAGTACTACTTGTTATAAGTATTACTTGTTATAAGAATTACAAATATTACTTATAACAATTATACTCATAATTCTTATGCCTCATAACAATTGTTATAAGTACTACTTGTAATACTTATACTAATGTCTAATAACAAGTAATACTTATAACAAGTAATAAGACACCTGTAATAATAAAAGACACTTAAAACAACATTTCTTTTAAAAGGTTAACATCCTCAATTCTTATGTTCTTTTTTGGGTTAGTTTCCTCTTTCTTCATTTTGGATAATTCAGGCAGAGGATTTATGACTTCTGTCAATAACATAATAACATTAACTACCGACAAAACCCAGGCAATCGACTTCAGCCTTGTACCTGTACTCTCCTCAATTCCTTTATGTTCTGTCCGTTACAATATAATGGACAAAAAGAGTAAGTTAGTGTTGGACTACCAGGCTAATCAAGGAATAATGAACAGGCCTCTTAATACTGCAAGGCAATTATTTTCAATCATTTTTGACGGTACTGGATTCTTTCAAATTATTCAAAAGATTTATTCTTTTTATTCATGCCGAATGCAAATAATCAGTTATTGTTGAGAACGGGGATTAGGCATACGATTCCTATAAGTAGTTTCGGTTTAGTGGAATCTCTTCCAAACGAATTACCGGTTCTTACATTGAATTAAATTTTCTTTCTTTTAGACAGCTCTTACATTAAAAAAATAAAAAGGAATTTTCCTGTCGTTTTATGCTACTTCTATTTTCTTTTGTTTTTAATTTCTTGTTAGTTGATGTTGAGAAAGGATTGTTCTTAATTAACCAAGGAGGTGCTTTGTCAACCACGGGACAGAAAGAAAGGGCTACGAGGTTTAAGGTCGTTAATGCGGGCAAAGGAAGGGATTATTACCTTTTGGACAAAGATTCCAATTTGGTGTTAACTTTCCGTCCTGAGGCACGTCATTACGTGTTTTCCGTTCTTCAAAAGTCTGTCTTACAAATGTTCACACTTATGATGGATAGTAACATTAGGATGAAGATTGTTCAGGGAGGCAGTTTTGTGGGGTTGGATGTGACTAACAGTTCTCTCATTCCTATCGTGGATAATTGTACGGTTAAAGGTAATTTGAATTTATCCTTTATAAATGAAATGTGATTCAGGAGAATTAAATAAAATTCTATTATTCTTTCATTTATTATTCTATTATTTATTATTCTTATTATTATATTATTATTATATTATTTATAATTCTATTATTATATTATTATTATATTAATGGAGAAAACGGTAAACAAAAGTGAATCGGGCGAAGAAATTGAAACAACGACAAATGAACCCACACTTGCTATAAATTCTACTAATAGCTCACCTCACATAAACCCACAAACAAGCATAACAAATAATACAAAAATCCAGACACTCAGAGCACTTCTCAATAATTTACCAAGACATGACAACATGGAAAAATATGTCAAAGACGCAGTAAACAAAACAAAGGAAAGATACTTAAGAATCCCCAGAGGTGGATGGGACGAAATATTAAATGTAACTAAGGGAAAATACGACAATAACAACATCACAATACCACTAATAAAAAACATGGCAACAAAACCCCCTCCTGTTAGGAGCCCAGACACAGATGCAATAACCCAAAATGCCAATAATATTAAAGTTGAAGAACTAGAAACGAACAAACGCATAAAAAGATCACCGGAAACGACACAACTAAATCTAAAAGAAATAACCAACTGCGAAAACCTCTTCTATGAAACATATAATGCCTTAAGCACAAATAAAAGCGAATGGACAAGAACGTATAAAATACAAAGCCATAAAATAGATAAAAAGATCATAACTCATCTAAACATAACAATAAGCAGATTCTTAACATCAAATGGAAAAACAACTCTAAATGACATTGTGAAAATATTATACTCATCTCAAATAACATATCAAAAATTGACCTATAAACCAGCGGATAGACTAACTAACTTTGTGGAAACAATGCAAATAAAAATAGAAACTTTAAAAAAACAGGCATCTATGCTACAGAAATTAAAAAACAGACAACCTTTAAATAAGTATGAAATACAAATCTTTAACACAATAAATACCCATAAGAAAATAAATAAAAACCAAATGATTAAGATAAACGCACTACTGGCGCATACAGAAGAAAAAATAAAAGTAAATGAAAAGAAAATTAAAATACACGAACAAAGAAAAAACTTTAGAAAAGAAAACGCACAGTTTGAATTAAATAGAGGATTATATTATCGAAACCTTGATCGAAAAGAGAATCTTGATGAAGAAAAAAATAATATAGAACCCAAAGATGTTTTAAATTTTTGGAAGAATATGTGGAAAGACCAGAAACAATACAACAAAGACAAGACGAATAAATACTTCGATAAAAATGAAGATGTTAATAATGGAAACAAAGAAAATATTACAATAGGAAAAGATGAATTTGAAGAAACAATAAAAAGACTCTCAAACTGGAAGGCAGCAGGCATAGACAAAATATACAACTATTTCATAAAATACCTTGATTCAACTCATACTGTCCTGAGAGAAAGTATAGAAAGGGTATTGAATAATCCAGAAGAGATCAATGAAGATCTATTCACTGGATTAACATACTTAATCCCAAAAGGAACCCCATCAGAGGCTAAAGACTTTAGACCAATCACATGTATGTCTAACATATATAAAATAATAACTAAATTCCTAACACAAAAACTAACAGGACATATCGAAATGCATAAAATACTATCTGAAAATCAAATGGGCACCCGGAAAAATTGTCAAGGCGCCAAAGAACAAGCTCTAATAAACATCTCTATTAATAAACAAAATAACTACGACTTAAAATGTTGCTGGATAGACATAAAAAAAGCATACGACAGCATAAGTCACGAATTTCTTATAGACACATTAAAAAGGCTTAATAGCCCGAAGCCCATAATTAAATTCTTAGAAAATGCAATAAGCAAATGGAAAATAAATATCTTCTATCAAAATAACTTCCTCGAACAATGCAATGTAGAACGAGGCATACTACAAGGTGATTCACTATCTCCGATCATATTTGTACTGATGATTGAACCGCTCTCGAGATACCTTAATAAAAACTATAAAAAGTCACCTCGGTAACTAACGATTTAGGCGTGTTTGAAACAAATCATCTGTTATTTATTGACGATTTAAAAATTGTCTCAACTAATAAAGAAAATCTCCAGGAAATGATAAGTTGCACGTTAGAGTACTTTAAATCAATTGGACTCGAAATAAACGAAGAAAAATCAGCCACAAACATCAAGGAAACAAATAAGAACTATACATTTTTGGATGAGCAAGAGGAATACAAATATTTAGGTGTATTAGAGAAGAATACAAGTGAAGTCAGCGGAAATAACAAAGAAGTAATTAAAATGAAAGTCCTGTACCGAACAGAGATGATATGCCAGCAAAACCTAAACTCAAAAAATCTTATAACGGCAATAAATGAATTTTCGCTGAGTAGTTTAAACTATCATGTTGGTCTTATCGATATGGAACCAGAATTCTTTAAGGAAATCGACAGAGATGTAAGAAGAATATTAACAAAATATAAAATCCACTATAAAAACGCTAACACTGAAAGGTTATACCTACCAAGGACACTCTTAGGCAGAGGGTTGCACTCAGCAGAGCTAAAAGGAGAAAGAATGCTCCTAAAAGCCAAAGAATCCATAAAATCAAGAAGCCAGCGATGCATTAGAGCGTCACTTATACATTCAACATGGTGCTCAATTGCAAACCACACATACAACATAAACGAATACCCTAAGATCAAGTATATTAAAGATGAAATAATGGAAAAAACATTAAAGGAATGTCAAGAAACGCATTTATTATATCTCATTAAGCTCAAAACAAACCACGGTAAGCTATTCACATGCCGTGAAAATAAAAATGTGGATGTAGTGAGATCATCGACCTGGCTAAAATACTCGAATATTAAACCTAGAGATGAAGCACTCTACTGTCTAATTCAAGACAGAAATGTCCTTTACAAAGAACTTGGAAGAAATTGTAACCATTGTAATGAAGGCCGAAAGACGATTGATCATCTGGCAACGCAATGCAACAGAATGCTCTACTACGACTATAAAAAAAGACATGATACAATATTGAAATCATTACACCTAAATATATGCAGAAACTATGGACTCCCCACAAGGAAAAAGTTAAGAGACTATGAAGTTCAAAAAATAGTCAAAACAACAGAAATCGAAATAAGAAGTGACTCATACATTTACACGGATATTAAAATAGCAAACAATAAGCCGGATATAATAATTATTGACCATAAAAGAAGAGAGATTAAAATCATAGAGCTTGGCATTACCTCTATCAATAGACTACAAGAGACGGAACAAACAAAACTAAGGAAATATGACATGTTGGCCAACGAGCTAAAATCAATGTATAACTATGAAGTAAAGGTAATACCTATTGTCATGACCTGGGATGGAATTGTCACAACCTATAGTGAAAAATACCTGAAAGAAATTGAAATTGATAAAAGGATTCTGGGATATGTGCAGACAGTGTCTATTAAGAAAACTTTGGAAAGTATAACCCTGGACTTCAGGAGAAACTTTAACAACAAAGAAGAACGGGATGAAGTAATTGAAACGAACACTAAAATTATAGCTGAAGGAAATTGAGCGAAGCTAACGTAGAATTGAAATGTATTTAAAAAGGAAAAAAGAAAGACTTACTCCAGAAACATGAATAAAATTATTATTATATTATAACAGAATTATAAAAGAATTATAATCCTTTCTTTTATTATTATAATTCTCTTATTTATTTGATTATAATCCCCTCATTTATTATAATATTATTATAATTTTCTCCTTTTTTAAATAAAAAATAATTATTATCCATAAAGAAATGTCATTTGTAGAAGAAACAGATTTAAACTTCGAAGAAGATCAAGTAAACAATATAACACAGAGTGATGATTTCAAAACGACGTATTGGTTTTCCAAAATGAAAATGAATTAAACAAATACAAACTATTGGCTAAGAAAAAGAAAAAAGATAAAAAAAAGAAAAAAGAGGACAACAAACAATCTTTGCCAAGAAAAATTGTAAATTTACCGGCCTCACAGCCGTACGTCCGGGTTGTAGACGGTGAGGAAAGGCTGTGTTTTAAATATAACACAAAAGTGAGTGAATCGGCTTTAAATTGCATGCCACGAAGTGAATTGGAGGATCATGAATTTTGTGTTAGATTCGATTTAGAGACTGTTGACATTTTGAAACTGTCAGAAAAGTTCAAAGCGGACAATGTTATTTATCCGAGAGCCAATATACCAAAAGATATGTATCAAGGTAATAGATGGCAATACGAAACAGAGTGTAATAAACTGGCATGGCAGTTCGTAAGTTTAAACCACGTACTTTTATACGGGAAGAAAGGACTTATACAAAGAGCCGTAGACTCTTTAGAAAGTTTAACAAACAAAGCAGGAATAGAAGAATAATAAAAGAGGAAGGCTTTGCTGAAGGATGGTAAAAAGAAACATTCAGAAACAAGCCCTTCTACAACAAATATAAGCTACATTGTTAGGGGGGTACTCAAGAAATGTAAAATAAGAATAGATATAGAAACCGTAAATTATGAGAAAATTGATGAAGAATTTAAATCGAAATATTCAGTTTTTGATGAAATTTTTGATGAATACTCTTTTGGATTAAATAAATGGGAAAATAAAAACAAAGATAATGAACTGGCGGTGAAATTGTCGTTTTTAAATTTGGAAAATGCTTCGTTCTGGAATGCAATCAAGGCGTTGGATAAAATATCAATTCTAAAGAGGGCGGTAGAAGCCTATAAAAATAAGGATAATAATAACTCCGATGAGAATAATACTATACAGGATGTTGTATACTCCACTATTAAATCCGAGGATGTGGATGAAATGTTGTTTTTCTCTGATGAAACCAAATAATTAAATATTGTGTTCTATGCTGCATAAACTAGGATTATTATTTATATATTTGTAAGATCGTAAGATCATTTATAATATTATTAAAATCTTACAATATAATAAAATACAATATATTAAGCTTATATTATTATAATCTTAGAATTGTAATCTTACAATAATAATACAATAAACCAAGCTTATATTATTATAATCTTAGAATTGTAATCTTACAATATAATACAATAAATTAAGCTTATATTATTATAACAATATTATAATTCTAAGAATTGTAATCTTACAATATAAGCTTAATTTATTAATAATAAAGAATATAAGAAATTAATTTATTTGATGCACATAAATCTATAAAACCAACTCCTTAATCTCCACATCAAACCTCTTCTGCACCTCATTCAACATAACAACATCCCTTTCATCTTGGATGAACGAGATAGCTGTACCCTTAGTATCAAACCTAGCAGCTCTCCCAACTCTATGCAAATAAGTCTCCGTACTTTCAGGCATATCATAATTGATAACAAAATTGATGTCTTGGATGTCCACCCCCCTAGAAAATAAATTAGTTGTAACCAAGATTCTAAACTTAAGCTTCTTAAAGCTATCACATCTTTCCTTTCTTTCATTGGGTGAAAGGGAGGAATGAATGACTATTGAAGGAAAAGCATTTTTTATCAAATTGTTGTTTAAATATTCAGCTTGGTTCTTTTCTTTTACAAAGATGATACATTGATTAAAATCGAAGGAATCTAAAACTCCTTCTAATTGATTTAACTTGTTATTCAATGGATCAGTACTACTAACCTTTAAATAGAATTGTTTTAATCCATGAATAATTAATTTATTTTCATCTCCTATAATAATTTTATGCGGATTCTTTAGGAATTTCTCTCCTTCCTTTCTTGTATATTCATTAAAGGTAGCAGAGAATAAAAGGGTTTGCTTCTTAGGATTAGAGAACATAAATATTTGTTGTACTTGCCACCTGCCTTGTAAATCTTGTAACATTTGATCAGCTTCGTCCAATACAAAGTGTTTCAAATGTCTTAAACTAACCTCTTTTCTTCTAATTAAATCCAAGGTTCTTCCTGGTGTTCCAATGAAAATGTTGGGGAACACTTTTAAATTCTCAACGTCTTGTTCTAAAGGGGTACCACCTGAAAAGCTGCCTATCTTGATTCCTTTGAAGTGTTTGGAGAATCTTAAGAATTCCTCATAAATTTGGTGGACCATCTCTTTTGTGTTAACAAGCACTAAGACCTGGATTTCTCCTTCTAGGACCTCTAGTTGCTGTAAGCAAGAAATGATGAAAACGGCTGTTTTCCCCATTCCTGATTTAGCTTGGCATAGAACGTCTACTCCCATGATACTCTTAGGTATCGCCTCTTGTTGTACTTCGCTTGGATGTTCAAACCTTATTTCTTTCAATACTTGTATGAGTTCCTTTTTTAAAAGGAAGTCATTGAATGTTGCGGTGGTTGCCTGAGTGACTACTTTCTTAACGTCCTTTTCCTCGTAATCTGCTAGTTCTTCTCTCATGGGGGGTGGTATTTTTATTATTTTTATTTAATTTCTTTGGTTCGAACACAATCAAAAATTTCTGTTATTTTAAAAAATAACCGCGTCAGCCATCAATCATAAGACCACCGATGATAAGATCAATCCTTTCACTTTATTTAAAGGATAGGATGTTGTACGATGAAAGGTATGTTTATGTGCAATAGAGTGCTGTATTTTCATTCATAAATTTCTTGTCAGAAAAAAGTTGCTGGGATTCGTAACACGGTACTTCCTATTTTAGTTCGAACTTTAACAGTTAATTATTTATTTATGCAACGGTTCTAAAACCCTTTGTTTTGTTTAACGTCCTTCCATACCACACCAATCTTTTTTTTGGTGTGCGAGTCTCAATGTTTATATTTGCTTTAAGAATATTTTGAAAGAGATGAAAATTTAGTTTTTGTTTAACAAGTAAAGAAGTTTTGTTACTTCTTTGTATCCTTAGACAATAGCAACACTGCTGTGATTTGAACGGTATTGCAATTGAGGTTACGAGACCCCTACATTTGAGACATGTACTAAATGTTCTAAGTTAAATCAGTCACACTATTTGCATCTTTAGATTTAAGCCCTTTCATAGAATATTACAAGGCTTGTTCTGTCTGCAATGTATTAAACCACTTATTTAATTCTATTAATAAAATAAGAGTTGATACTCGAGAAACGAAATATTATGAAAGAAACGAAACACGATCCCTAAAAAGGGAATCCACCCTGAAATGTATTATCATAACAATCTACATACCACTTTTGATCAACAAAATACAATTTAATGTGTACTTATACATTCCTGTGTTATTAGAACAATCCTTATCAACCTTTAAAGGCCATGTTATATATCAACGGCTTTAATTTATAACTCAAATTTAAAGAAGTTAACGTCTTTCCTCTTAAACGAGAATCTGCGATGAATGTGTATGTAAATGCATTAACATCATCTTAATATCTCTTTAATACACTATATTCAATTAATATAATCAATTAATATAATCAATTAATATAATCAATTAATATATTATATATTTATTTTATATTAATTTTCACGGTGATATAGTCTAGTGGTATGATGTCTGCTTAGGGTGCAGGAGGTCCCGAGTTCAAATCCCGGTATCGCCCTTTTTAATATAATCAATTAATTATAATGAATCATAAATATCCAAAGAATGATGATTATATTAAAAGAATTATTATAATTATTATAATAAATATTAAAAGAATATAATAATTAATTAAAATAAAGTTTATTTACTTCTCTTTTTAAACTTGTCCATATAGAAAGCCAATTCCTCTCCTTGTAAGAAGTACCCGTCGGCACTGCCGCACTGACCGGGCCGTGAGGCTATAATAGCATAAATCTTCTTTTGTTGTAAATTGTCATAAAACAAAGGATCCTTCTCCTTAAACTCCTCTACATTAATTTTATTAAGTAACTCCTCGTCCATCTTTACGACCGCCGATTTAGTCACAGTGTTAGTTCTCATCAATTCATTGCTTGAAGGGTGGTACATGACTTGGTTGAAAGAAGATTTTAATGCAAGGTTAGTACTTTTCAAAGTGAAGACCCCTGAATTGACTTTCAATGCTCTCTTTTTTATGTTTCCACCTCTGGCACGGATTACCTGTAATTTCTTGATTCCTATTTTTGTGTTGGATGGTTGACGAGCCAAGTGGAACTTGCGTTTCTTGCACCACAAAGATTTCTTGGCGCCGGTGTTTGTACGTTTGTGTCTGTTGCTTCTTGAAAGACCCATTTGGGGGTTTATTTTTTAATTTAATTATTCTTTTAATTATTCTTTTAATTATTAATTCATTTAAAATTAAAATATTAAATTTAATTCATTTAATTATTCTTGTGTATAACATACAACTTTGATTATTTTGTATTTTTATGTAGAAATACGATTTCTATTTATTCTGAAAAAATGAAAAGGCTTTTTGTAGTGTCTTTAGAATTCTTTAACACGATATTTTTCAGTTGTTTATTACTTGATAAGAGACCAATTCATTTATAAAGTTCACTCACTGGTTAAAAGGGGATGCCTAACTGGTTGATATTACAGCCGGTAGTTAGTAAAATAAACCAAAATATTCACGACCTGGAAAAATATTATTAGATGAAAATATTTTATTATAACACTTTTTGGATCATGAATCTTATTCCATCCATAAAGATAACATGCGTCGTAAGCCCCCCCCCCGTACATTAAAAAATATAAATTTCAAAAAATATAAAAACAATTTTTGGAGAAAATATATTTTCTAACACACAAGACAAACTTCAGATTAAAAAAATATCCATATTTACCCATCACCACTCCCATCACTATTCCCATCTTCAACTCCCACATCCTTTTTACTGAAATCGAACACTCAATCTATCTGCTAAAGGAAAACTTAAATGATTTATACTTATTATACAGAAAAAATAATTTTTCTGAAAAGTTAAATAAATATATTCAAGTTATAACCAATAAAAAAAGTTAATATAAAATTTTATTGTTGGTGTATTAAGAAAAAAGATATGTCTAATAATATAATATAAATGAACGGGTTACTTCGGTATACTAAATACTATAGAGGATTTAGTATACCGGATTTTTTATATATTTTAAAAAATGGTTTGTCACTTCGTTTAATTATAAGGTTTTAAATGCAGCTACAACGCACTGCTAAATACAAACCAAGTTTAAACAAATTTCGGTACTTGTGCAGTTTTCCCCCCCTTGAAATTAAATGATAATTAAATGAAAGTCAAATAATGAGATAATAATTTAACTAAATAGGATAATATCGCCTGATGCATTCAAAAAAGTCAGCTAAAGACTTCCTAAATCTTTGTCTCCACATATATTCACCTATGTGATTATCTAATAAACTCCGATGTGTACCATACCTAAGTTTATTACCAGCTTTAATTTTTGCCAATCTATTCTATATGATTAGTACTATAACCATGTGTAGAACTAACAAATTCAATAGAATGATTCACTTTATAGTGAACATAACCTAACTCGTTTAAACAATCATACACATGAGCTAAATCCAAAATAATAGTTGATCCTGGCAAAATGTATCTTTGAATAATCGGGATTAAAATTTCGCTTGATCTGTTTTCAACCGCTACTAAAAAAGATCGTTTTGAAACAACTTCGTACCAGCCAAATACCAATTTTGTCGAAATAAGCCTACCCCTGTTATATTTTCTTCTTACAATTGCACACTCACCTATTTCTACGGCCACGCCAACTCTTCCTAGCAGTATTGAATTTCGTATGAAATAATTGCAACATATTTCTCTTAAAAAGTTTTTCAGATCAACCACAGTACGATTGGACATTAATCGTACTTCATGCTTCAAATCATTCTGTACTTGCATGTTTTTTACAAATAAATAAATTAATCGGTTGAAGGCATCTTATTGACCCATTTTGAACGACTTTTATTTTTTTTTACCCTTGTTTTTTAATGGTAAAAAAAAAATTCCGAATTTAATTTAAAAACGAATAAATTAAGATGAAAAGATAAAATAGACAAAACTTTAGAACTAAGAACCGAGTTACTAATCTAAAGAATGGAAAAGAAAAAGAAAGAACAAATTTCGAAATGGAAAAAAACAAATGGAACCAAACCGCAAAAATAACGACGAAAAGGATATAATCTAAAATAAATTTTCAGATTTTTAGTTAAAACAAATCAAGAAAGCAATAATTTAATAAATTCTTTAAATTGTTCTTGTTCTTTTTCTCTTAAAAACATAAATAAATTAAGAAATGAGATTATTAATATTTTTGTTCTACATCTTTTTGGTATAAAAACTTTTAATGCGGATCATTTTCCCTCGATTGTGTTAGTATGGCCACAATTTACCCTATGTATAAAAGATAATGAATGGTTTACAACTAAATGTTCTGATATTAATATTGTTGCATTAGAGTACCCCCCTCTATCCATCTGATATTAATATATTACCAGGATGGATATCTTTTCGTATGAAATTATTTATATTAATTATATTTCTTTTTTCTATAACTTCTAACACAATTCTTCTTTGAGATGTTCTTTCGACAGCCCCTAAGACCCAAACTATTTCAACTCGATGACCTCTGTTGTGTTTTCGTTTACCGAATTTACTTTAGTCAATTTAAACAATAATATTAGGTCCTCCGATTTAATATCACGTACATCTTTCCTATATTGTAACATTTTATTTATTTCAAGTTTAATTTTTCTTATTGTTTTGATAGCCGAACCCATTAAAAGTGACGTTTGAGTGGTTGTCAAACCCAGATACCAATAATAAGTTATTATTAATATTTCATATGCTGTAAAATTCGTACGGTTAAATAAAGGTTTGTTTATAAAAAAGTCGGTTTTTCTGCAACGTTTTGTTGTACATCTCATAATATTTGAACGGTTTTGTCTTATGCTCGTTGTTCCACAACAAAATCTACATGTTTTTGATGAAGAAAGTTTATTTATCTCATCTTCTATAATGCTTTTGGTTGATTCAAAATTTTCTTTTTTTACCATTAAAAAACAAGGGTAAAAAAAATAAAAGTCGTTCAAAAGGGGTCAATTTGTTAACATTGATCCAATTAATCTAATGCTTGGTTTCATTGTTAAATGAGTCTTCGCGAAACAAGAAAATCGTTTGACTGACTCTTCCTTCCTGCACGATTTAGTGATGCATCGAAAATAATAACCTAAATTCTTTCCCTCTCTTTTCCTTAAAACTAGTGTGCCACTACAACTACAACGTGATATCAAACCATGTGATTAGGCAAAATTGAGGCTATATTGTTCATCAATTGTAAGTGTTATAATATCGGCATAAGTGAAATCATTTAAATTATATATAGGGGGCTTTTTATTTCCTTATTATTTAATTTCAAGGGGGGAAAACTGTACAAGTACCAATTTCTTGGGTTCAATAAAACAGTAAGCATGTTTTATCTAATAAACATAAATTTCAAAATTTTATTTTTATAATTATATATTCAAAAATAAATTAATATAATTTAAAATCAACTTATTACCTTAATCATTTCAAATAAATTTTCCACTAAGCAATCCTTAAAATTAGTCTTAAATGTAAATTCACCCAAAAAAACGATCCTTATCACATGCCCTAAACTCTTTTCTTAACCGCCAATTTTAAAAAATTGTTGAAACTTTCTACATTTTGCGTAATCACGCCGGTTTCTGGGCACACAAAAATTTATTTATGCACTACAACTTTATGCACATAATTTTCGTCGTCACCTATTCTTGAATAAGATCGTCAATCATCACTATGGATTGTAGATCCTGGTAGAACGTGTTTTTTAATAATATGTAGTAGTACATTTGGACGGCTAAAGGTCCCAACTCATGCCTTAATCGAGTCCAGTATTTTTATTTTTTTTTAGCCCCAATTTTTAATGAAAAGAAAAAATAATGAAGAAGAAGTTGGAAAACAGATAAAAGAATTCACCAGAACCAGAGTTAAAAGCATGCTCTGTTTCTCTTGTTTGAGTTATGTAACGCTTTTAAAAGGCGAAAAATATGTTAGATGCAGACGTAGCAGCTGTAGAAAAACCTTTACTGTCTTTAAATCGCAAATATTTTGTAACACTTCCTTATCTGTTAAGGAAGTGTTATTAATTCTAATTTTAGTGATCAAAGGTTCTAGAACTAAAGAGATAGGTTTTATTTTCTCTATTGATAAAAAGGTAATAAGAAGAATCAAGAATATTTTATTAAGTCTTTTAAAAAAACATTTCTTAGAATGTACCTTAAAACTTGGAGGGCCAGGAATTATTGTCGAATTGGATGAATCCAAATTTGGCAAAGTTAAATATAACAAGGGCCATAAAGTAGAAGGAGTTTGGGTGTTTGGAATGGTTGAAAGGACACCAGAGAGAAATATAGTATTGACCAAAGTAGAAAATAGAACAGCCCTTACGCTATGCAGTTTAATTACACAGCATGTGAGTAAAGGGTCTATTATTTACACCGATAAATGGAAAGGATATAAAAATCTTGAAAGTTTTGGTTATGTCCACAAAACTGTAAATCATTCGATCGAATTTGTGAATAAAAAAGAAGATGTTCACACAAATACCATTGAGGGTAATTGGTGCAGCATAAAGAATATAACACCTAAAAGATATCGAACGAAAAAACATATAGACCTCTATTTATATATTTACATGTTTCAAAGGAAATATAAAAATAGTATTCTAAAGGATTTATTAAATATCTTATAGTTATTCCCTCTTCTCTTCTCTTCTCTTCTCTTTTTTTAAATTTGGGGTTCTTAAAAAAATAAAAATACTGGACTCGATTAGGGCATGAGTTGGGACCCACCTCCCATTTGGCAATGAACATTGCTTGGTTCATACGAAACATCCACAATTCTTTTCAGAAGAACGACCACGATGAGATTTTGATGAGAAATTCATCATTGCCTCATCTATGTGACACAACCTTAAGGGTCCCCTAACTTTACCGGACTAATTTCAAAGTATGTTTTAATTTTTAAATCAATTTCTTTTATAATATTACACAATGTTTTCGCTTAACATCAACCAATTCAATAGTTTGGTATTGTTGCAAGTCTGCACATCAATACCTTTATAATTGTGATCAATGACGTTCTGTAGCCTTGGAAGAGGGAACCCCTTTCGGTCACAGATGGTTGTTTGATACTTTAGGCACTGCTTGTTGCAGCATCTCCAGTTCAGACCATCCTGTGAGTCAACTGTCGGTTTCAAATACATCAAAGTGCCACAAAATAGCCAGTTGACGAAGTAGTCCTTTCGAAAAGGCAAAGGAAAGTGCGGATCTACAATCCATAGTCGATATTTCGTCGAACATGGTACGTGTGTCTGTCATCAACAATATTTATTTTTATTTTTATATTAAAAAATATATATAAATCCTTCGAGGTTCGAACCCAGGATCCAACTTTTTTGTAATCACACTGTGTACATAATTAATGTTGTAAATAATCATTACAACTTATCAAAATATTTAATTGATAATCTGTACATAGAGGATAGTCGTACATATGAATGTAAGAAAAACTATCCAATGTGTTGTTATATATGAAACTGTGGGCAGAACAGATACTAGAAACAATGGTTCAAGGCTGTAAAACTCTAATAAATAAAATTAAACTTCTCGAATGTTGTTTTTACTTTTTTCAGTCAATATCCTATTTAAATATCTTTAGGATTATACTATGATTAATCTTTTTATGAACATTATAAATATAATTGATTACTAAAAATGACTGCGTAACACAAGTTAATTTTACTGACATTTAGATTAAACAACCTCGTAATATTCACCATTAATGTAAAGGTGCTATTCATTTCATAACGTTGTTTAACAACACGCCTCTTCAATTTTTTCGAAACAAATACCAACATTTGTTTCCCAATTCACTTTTATTTTCGTTGTAAAAGTGACTCTTCTTACTTATTACATTAAAGCTTTGTTACTCAAATGCTCTTGTAGATTAGTCTCAAACTTGAACGACAGGTCTATCACTCATTTAGTCTTCCAGTAGTTTAACCACTTTTGTATATCGGAGAGTTAAGAGAACTATTCCATCAGTTTTTGTACAAGCACTTTCTTGTGAAATTCTTTATTTTATTAATTTAAAATTGATCAATCGGCTCTGCCTGTCAGTTTAACGACATTACCAAGATGAGTTTGTAAAATAAATGGTTACAATCCAGAAAAGTATTTGATGACTAACTGTCTCTAAAACAATATCCTGTACTAAGCCATAATATTTAGATTAGAACATTCAGGAAGTGTCTGATCTGTATAGTATTATTTCTCAACACCACCATAAATTGTAATCCTTCATAAATTGTAATTCACAAAGAGAATAACATTTGATTTTCTACTTTTATTTCCAAATCTTTCAAGTTCCAAACATTTTATTCCAGTCGATCTCACATTTCATAAAACAGTTCCTTTGTTGACACAATTAATTATACTCCTAGTTCACTGCAAGTAACAGCTAACAAAGACTGTAACTCAGACTGCAACGAAAACGGTTGCTGTTTTTAACAGTGTTAAATATTAAAATGATTTCTGACCGTAAATGCTGAGGACCATCAATCATAGTGGTTTCTCATATGAGAGGACCCTTTTGTTTCGATGTGACCTTAAAGACAATTGATAATATGTTACCAGAAAATTTTTATCCTTGAAATGTCATTTCATGCATTCGTATTACAAGCACTCTATCATATCACAGCACGAAAACCGAGACTCGAACACCTTTAAAAAAGAAAACCAGCATAAACAAGAAATGAATACAGAAGAGAAATACGAATTAATAACCAGAAACCTAGAAGAAATCATCGGAGGAGAAGAATTAAAGAAAACCTTAGAAACAAGAGACCTTACCATTTATTGGGGCACAGCAACCACAGGAAAACCTCACATCGCTTACATTTTACCACTCCTGAAAATCAAAGATTTCGTGTCTGCAGGCTCCAAAGTCACGATCCTCTTAGCGGACCTCCACGCCTTTTTAGACAATCTAAAGGCTCCAATAGAATTAATCAATGACCGTACGGAATATTATAGGTTAATAATAACAACAATCTTAAAAGAAATGAAAGTAGAGGACTACAAAATTGTGAAAGGCTCTGAATTTCAAAAGAATGAAGACTACGTCTTAGATCTTTACAAGCTGTCCACTCTAACAACCGAGAGAGATGCAAAGAAAGCTGGATGTGAAGTAGTTAAACAAGTGACTACCCCTCTCCTCTCCTCAATGATTTACCCTTTGATGCAGACATTAGATGAGGAATATTTAAATTGTGACGCCCAATTCGGAGGATTAGATCAAAGGAAGATATTCACTTTCGCTCAGAAATACCTTCCACTAATCGGTTATAAGAAGAGGATTCATTTAATGAATCCTATGATAGAAGGATTAAATAAACAAAAGATGTCCTCTTCTGATCAATTCAGCAAAATAGAGTTAACAGAGAATAAAGAAGAAATCAGACGGAAAATCAAAAAAAGCTTTTGTGAGGAACGAAATGTTGAGAGTGGAATTTTTCAAATTTTGAGGTTGATCGTCTTTCCTTGGTTTTCTATAAAAGGGAAATTGTTTGAGGTGATTGATTTTAATAACACGGTTCACAGTTTTAAGAATTTTAAGGAATTGGAAGAAGGGTTTAAAGAAGGGAAGGTTCATCCAGGTGACCTGAAGGCCGCTATGGTCGAGGCGGTTGAATTTGTGGTTAAACCTATTAGAGAGGTTTTAGAAAAGAATGATGATTTGGTTAAAAGGGCGTACGGGAAATAATTGTTATAATTCAAATTATAAGAATGGTTTATTAAATGGGATTAAGTAAAGGCAATGAATTAAAAGGAATTGATTAAAAAGAATAAAAATAAATGAATTAATTAAAATGAATTAAAAAGAATAAAAATAAAGCCAAACATTTAATATTTCAATATGAATTCCTCAAAAGAATCCTTCCTGACAATCTTCACACTCAACTCATCAACATTCAATACGAACTTCTCCTTCATAACCTTAAGAGCCTTATAAGCCAACATCTTGGCCTCTTCAACCCCCAAACCTTCACTCCAGCCTTCATCAAGCAGTCCGTACAAGAAATACATTCCGTAACCCAAAGCAACTTTCTTCTCCTCCAACAGACAGCCATAAACATCGACAGTAAAAAGTTTGTCACCGTCAGTGACCAACGAACAGAAACTTAAAGGATTACTTCGTAATCCTTCATACACTTTTTCTTGTAGGATCCTGGAAATGACAGAGGCGGTCACTGGGATTTTATTTATTTTATTCTCGAAAAGTGCCTTCTCTTTAAGGAACAAGGAGACTCGGGAGTAATCGGACTGTTCGCCGGAGAAGGTTAGGTGTACCTTCTCTATTGAGGTGTGTTTACTGTAAGGGTCTATTTTGATGATCCGGTTGGTCGTCGTGGGGTCCACGGCTAGAAGGACGAAATCTTTACATTTGAAACCGAAGAGACATTCCATGAAGGGGGAGGCTTTATTTCTTTTATAACCTTATGTTCTAATCTTAAATTAATAATTCCAATCTCAACATTAATAGTTCTAATCTCAATATTGATAATTATAATCTCAATATTGATAGTTCTAATCACTTAAACTGAAGGGAGTTCTAATCTCAATATTGATGGTTCCAATCCCAGTGTAATCTGTTTTATATTAAAAAAAACATTTCTAACCCCAAATGACAACTTCAATCACAGCAACCTTCATTTCTCATAAAAGAGGCCAAAGGAGAGTCCACCCAAACAGATCACTCGTCAGGGTAGAAGGTGTTAGTAACCGTATAACGGCCTTGCAGATGATTGGTAATGCAATCATCTCAGAATACACTAAGAAAGGCATAAATTACATAAATAAAGGGGTTATAACAAAGGCGCATGGAAATGCCGGTGTTTTACAAGCTAAATTCTTGAGAAATTTACCACCACAAATGTTTGGAAAGAATTTGACGGTGAAACTCTTTAAGGTGGAGGATCTTAATTATTGAATAAAATTCTTTTATTTTATTATTCTTGTATTTTATTATTCTTTTATTTAATTATTCTTTTATTTAATTATTCTTTTATTTTATTTAATTTTTATATTATTTAATTTTTATATTAAATTCTTTTATTATATTTAATTCTTTTATTTACAATCTCAGTCTTTAAATGTTGTTAAAATATTTTCACTCCTTGAGTTTCATTACATCATAAAACAGATTACACGGTATAAAGATAAAAAGGTTACACCTTTTTATTCCTTTATGATACTCTTTATTCTAAGTGTCTATTCAATCATATTCCAGCTAGTAGCCACAGAAAAATACCTGACGACAAGAAATAAATTACTCGACTTGACAGACGATGTCAACACAGCCACAAAATTTTTACTCAAAAGAAAGCATTCAGGTTACTTAATAATCTCACAAAACGGGTTAGTCTGGAGGAATATTGGAGGATCGAGCTACGCTGTTATAATGTTACAGAATAGTTTACAGGACAATCTCGAGATATTCAATTTCCAGTCTATGAAAGGTGGCTATAAAATAAAACAAAATGGTTTGATACTTGTGTATGATAATCTGAAAAAGGGGTTCAGGCTTAAGGATAGACCGTTTAATGACGATCTTTTTGTATTTCATATCTTTCTGGATAACAAGGAGCCGTTTCGGGATAATTATAACGAGCATACATCGGAACATCCCGGGGCTGTCAAGATATTTGATAAGTTCACTATGGTTCGTAGTACGGAGAGCTCGTACTAAATGGCTATATAAATAAAGAATATTCTTTACTCTGCTTATCTATTTGTTGTTATGAAGACTTTTAATTATACATCAACAACAGTAGCCTTCAATTATATATACATCAAATATAACCTCTAATTATATAGGTACTAATTATATATACAAACATATATATAGAATTGAAGGCTATTTTGAACATATTTTACTGCAGAAATACATCAAGAAATGATCTACAACAGAACATATATTTATTCATAAATAAGATAGGAGTACAATATATAGCAACACTTGAATAAATGTTAGACTATGACCAATGAATTACTTAAATTTTAATGAAAAGTAACAGGTTTTCATATCCATATCAAAGTAATCACAGCCTAGGATGCTCGAATATTTGACGTAAGACTAAATGAACTCTCCAGTTAAAAATAGACCACAAACAATAATAGATATGGTCTGTTAGCTCTATTGACATATATTATAGGTTGTTATACTAAATCAGCTTATAATATTTTCTATCGGTTAGTTTTTAGAAAAAATGTTCGCAACCGACTGAAATTTTAAAATTATTTCTTTTTATTTGATCACAATCTTTGTGTCGAAACTATTAGATATGATTCTATCATCATGTAAATATTGGATTATTAGAGGTATTTAAAAGTGTTATAAATCATGGTGTTGCTGATACATTTTTATGAATATTTAGTTAATTTGTTTCTTTATGGCCTGGTTTAATTTCAGAAGGGGGAGGTTTAGTTTATACTATTAAATAGTTTCTCTTATATATTCGGTTGAAATTTTATAACTATCTGTGTTGGCTTTAATCTTTGTTTATTTAACACAGATATCAAAATATATTTTAACAATATTCTCTTATTATTAAAATCCTCTAAACTATTACAAATTGTTGATATATATGTATGATATTAGCACCAATCTCTTATAGTCGATTAATTATTGGCTGACTTAAACCAAATGCACGTTTATTCGCATCGCTATTCACGGCTCTTTGTTCTTACAAACCAAAAATATATTTTATTTGTAGGAAAGGTTCACTTTTTAGTAATCTTTTTGTATTTACAAGTAGTTTGGAATAGTGGTATATATTGCTTCAAGTTATATATTTTTTATTCCAGCTATATATATTTTATTCCAGCTATATATATTTTATTCCAGTTATATATATCTTAAAAGAACTACGTATCAAAATTTGAAGTTAAATCCATAGACAAGGTTTACAGTAGTCCCCCGTATAGTTTCCATTTTTTTTCTTGAATTTTCAAATATTGGAAACATAAAGGGGGTGGAAACATAAAGGGGTTTGATTAAATATAACATTAAAAATTTATGAAATATGACTAAAATAGAAAGCAAAATATATTCCTCCTTAAATTTTGAAATTTTATAATCAAATAAGCTGGTATATTTATATTTTTTAGAAAAAATATAATTTTCCATGGTTTTCAAAGCCTCAAATGTATTTTCACCTGCATTTTCATCTGATAAGATGTACGTTTTTAAAAAAATCAAAATGCTTATGAATGTCTTTTTTAGAACAATCTGTTGTCATGTTATCATTTTCTGTCATATTAAATTCTGTTTCATCATAAACCGAAACAGAAGCAGGTGTATCCACTGGTATTATTGGAGAACTATTGTTATGTTCATCTTTTGAGTTGCCTTTAAAATCCTGCTCAAAATCATCAGCTAATATTTGGATTAATTCATTTTCATTTATGAAATCATCTACTAAATCCTTTGCCGAAATTGCATCAATTATTTCCAGTTTATTCAAATTTTCTTGTAAATTTTCTAATGTTTCAATTTCATTATTATCTTCAATATTATAAACTATATGGCTTCTATATTTACCTTTTTTCCAACAATTCCTAATTGTATCAATTTTTATATCCTGCCAAGCCCAGCTCGTATAAACAACTGCATCTTTGATATTAAAATTTTTATATGCCTGGTCCATTGTATAATCTAATGTTATTTTTGCCAAAATATTCGAAATAAGATAATGAAAATATTTGGATTTAAAAGCTCTAATAATTCCACAATCCAATGGTTGTGTTATAGAGGTGGAATTTTTAGGCAAAAATATTAGTTTTATAAAATTAATCTCCAGATTTACAAGATGAGCAGAACAATTATCCAAGAGTAACAAAATTTTGCGCTGTGACTTTCCCAAAACACTATCCAATTTTAATAACCATCTTCCAAATTCTGTTCTATTCATCCAAGCTGAATCATTAAAACCATAATCAATAAACTTTTATAATTAAAACCCTTAAATGATACTGGATTTTTACTTTTTCCAATTATTAGAGGTTTTCGTTTATCAGTACCAGTCATATTTACGCAAAATAAAACCGTTACTCGATTTTTATAAACTTTAACACCCTTTCGAATTTTAGTGATTAGACTTTTAGATGGTGACTTCTTAAAAAATAGTGCTGCCTCATCACAATTGTAAACATTATCTGGATTGTATGGTAAATGCTTAAAATAGGGGGTTTTAAATAAAACATGGGTTTTTAAAATTATTTTTAATTAATAAAACCCATGTCAAAAATAAGAAAAGTAAACATTATTGAAACTAGTTTAATTCTTAACGACGATGAAATTTTAAATACAAAGATCAATGAAAACTATTTGGAAACTGTATTTTTTAGCAATGAAAGTGCGAATGAGTTTCTTGCTCGTTTTAAACCAATAAAAAATTTGCATCGATGTCCAGTTTGTTTTAGCAACCCACTTTTATCTTATATTCAAGATAAAAGTAAAATCGATGGTTACAGATGGTCCTGTAAAAAACCATGTCTGGTACTTGTACAGTTTAAGCCCCCCGGTTCGAATCCCAAAAATACTATTGAATTTTTATATTTTTTTAAAAAAATTAACTCATTAAAAATTTTTTAATATTTTTTTTCATTCCCATATGCGACAATCAGAAAATCAAACTTCCCCATGCCCACCATTGTGTGAACTTAAAAACTTTAACACCCGGAAGTTATATGAAAAACTAAATTTAACCGATATCGAGTTCGATAAGTGGCTAATGAACATGGGATTACTTTTTAAAAATCGAATA
>CAUVYM010000738.1:0-2500 GCA_963556165.1 Tipula helvola
AGAAGAGGAAATTTTTTTTTTAAATAGAATAGGAAATTTTTTTTTTTTTTTTTTTTTTTTTTTTAAATAGAAGAGGAAATTTTTTTTTTTTTTTTTTTTTTTTAATTTTTTTTTTTTTTAATAGAATAGGAAATTTTTTTTTTTTTTTTTTTTTTTTTTAATTTTTTTTTTTTTTTTTAATTAGAATAAGAAATTTTTTTTTTTTTTTTTTTTTTTTTTTAATTGTTTTTTTTTTTAAATAGAAGAAGAATTTTTTTAAATAAAAGAGGAAATTTTTTTTTTTTTTTTTTTTTTTAATTTTTTTTTTTTTTAATGGATTTTTTTTTTTTTAAATAGAATAGGAAATTTTCTTTTTTTTTTTTTTTTTTTTTTTTTTTTTTTTTTTTTTGTTAATTAGAATAGGAAATTTTTTTTTTTTTTTTTTTTTTAATTTTTTTTTTTTTTTTTTAAATAGAATAGGAAATTTTTTTTTTTTTTTTTTTAATTTTTTTTTTTTTTTTTTTAAATATAATAGGAAAATAGGAAATTTTTTTTTTTTTTTTTTAATTTTTTTTTTTTTTTTTTAAATAGAATAGGAAATTTTTTTTTTTTTTTTTTTTTTTGTTTTTTTTTTGTTAAATAAAATAGGATTTTTTTTTTTTTTTTGTTTTTTTTTTGTTCGTACTTACAACGTGGTTCGTACTTGCAACGTGGTTCGTACTTGCAACGTGGTTCGTACTTGCAACTTGGAATTTTTTTTTTTTTTTTTTTTTTTTTTTTTTTTTTTTTTAAATAGAATAGGAATTTTTTTTTTTTTTTTTTTTTTTTTTTAAATAGAATAGGAATTTTTTTTTTTTTTTTTTTTTTTTTAATTTTTTTTTTTTAAATAGAATAAAAATTTTTTTTTTTTTCATTTAAATATTTTTATAAGTATAAAATTTACAATAAAATAAAATAAAACAATGTATGCAGTACTTGCAATTGGGTTAGTACTTGCAACTGGGTTAGTACTTGCAACGTGGTTCGTACTTGCAACGTGGTTCGTACTTGCAACGTGGTTCGTACTTGCAACGTGGTTCGTACTTGCAATGTGGTTCGTACGTGCAACGTGGTTCGTACTTGCAACGTGGTTCGCAAGAAACTAGCAAGAAATTTTTTAATAGAATAGGAAATTTTTTTTTTTAAATAGAATAGGAAATTTTCTTTTTTTTTTTTTTTTTTTTTTTAAATAGGAATAGGAAATTTTTTTTTTTTTTTTTTTTTTTTTTTTTAATAGAATAGGAAATTTTTTTTTTTTTTTTTTTTTTTGTTAAATAGAATAGGAAATTTTTTTTTTTTTTTTTTTTTAAATAGAATAGGAAATTTTTTTTTTTTTTTTAATTTTTTTTTTTTTTTAAAAATGCAATTGGGTTAGTACTTGCAACTGGGTTAGTACTTGCAACTGAGTTCGTACTTGCAACGTGGTTCGTACTTGCAACGTGGTTCGTACTTGCAACGTGGTTCGTACTTGCAACGTGGTTCGTACTTGCAACGTGGTTCGTACTTGCAACGTGGTTCGTACTTACAACGTGGTTCGTACTTGCAACGTGGTTCGTACTTGCAACGTGGTTCGTACTTGCAACGTGGTTCGTACTATAATTGGAAATAGGAAATTTTTTTTTTTTTTTTTTAATTTTTTTTTTTTTTTTTTAAATAGAATAGGAAATTTTTTTTTTTTTTTTTTTTTTGTTTTTTTTTTGTTAAATAAAATATGAATTTTTTTTTTTTTTTTTTTTTTTTTGTTCGTACTTACAACGTGGTTCGTACTTGCAACGTGGTTCGTACTTGCAACGTGGTTCGTACTTGCAACGTGGTTCGTACTTGCAACTTGGAATTTTTTTTTTTTTTTTTTTTTTTTTTTTTTTTTAAATAGAATAGGAAATTTTTTTTTTTTTTTTTTTTTTTTTTAAATAGAATAGGAAATTTTTTTTTTTTTTTTTTTTTTTTTTTTAATTTTTTTTTTTTTTTTTAAATAGAATAGGAATTTTTTTTTTTTTTTTTTTTTTTTTTAATTTTTTTTTTTTTTAAATAGAATAAAAATTTTTTTTTTTTTCATTTAAATATTTTTATAAGTATAAAATTTACAATAAAATAAAATAAAACAATGTATGCAGTACTTGCAATTGGGTTAGTACTTGCAACTGGGTTAGTACTTGCAACGTGGTTCGTACTTGCAACGTGGTTCGTACTTGCAACGTGGTTCGTACTTGCAACGTGGTTCGTACTTGCAATGTGGTTCGTACGTGCAACGTGGTTCGTACTTACAACGTGGTTCGTACTTACAACGTGGTTCGTACTTGCAACGTGGTTCGTACTTGCAACGTGGTTCGTACTTGCAACTTGGATTTTTTTTTTTTTTTTTTTTTTTTTTTTTTTTTTTTTTTTTTAAATAGAATAGGAAATTTTTTTTTTTTTTTTTTTTTTTTTTAAATAGAATAGGAATTTTTTTTTTTTTTTTTTTTTTTTTTTAATTTTTTTTTTT
>CAUVYM010000738.1:7500-12500 GCA_963556165.1 Tipula helvola
TGTGGTTAATTATAAGCAAATCGATAAATAAATAGTGAATTTTGAATTTTTCAAAAAAAAAAAAAATCCGATGGTTTCATTTTTTATGTTGTGCTCTTTACTTTAACATGAAAATCACAAAGCGAGAACAAAAATTTGGATTATAAAAAAAAAAAAATTTTATTTTTTATGATAAAAATAATTTTTTATTAGATTTATTAACACATTTAATAAATTCATGTGGTTAATTATAAGCAAATCGATAAATAAATAATGAATTTTGAATTTTTGAAAAAAAAAAAAAATCCGATGGTTTCATTTTTTATGTTGTGCTCTTTACTTTAACATGAAAATCACAAAGCGAGAACAAAAATTTGGATTATAAAAAAAAAAAAATTATTTTTTATGATAAAAATAATTATGTATTAGATTTATTAACACATTTAATAAATTCATGTGGTTAATTATAAGCAAATTTACTTTAACATGAAAATCACAAAGCGAGAACAAAAATTTGGATTATAAAAAAAAAAAAAAATTATTTTTTATGATAAAAATAATTTTTTATTAGATTTATTAACACATTTAATAAATTCATGTGGTTAATTATAAGCAAATCGATAAATAAATAATGAATTTTGAATTTTTGAAAAAAAAAAAATCCGATGGTTTCATTTTTTATGTTGTGCTCTTTACTTTAACATGAAAATCACAAAGCGAGAACAAAAATTTGGATTATAAAAAAAAAAAAATTTATTTTTTATGATAAAAATAATTATGTATTAGATTTATTAACACATTTAATAAATTCATGTGGTTAATTATAAGCAAATCGATAAATAAATAATGAATTTTGAATTTTTGAAAAAAAAAAAATCCGATGGTTTCATTTTTTATGTTGTGCTCTTTACTTTAACATGAAAATCACAAAGCGAGAACAAAAATTTGGATTATAAAAAAAAAAAAAATTTATTTTTTATGATAAAAATAATTTTTTATTAGATTTATTAACACATTTAATAAATTCATGTGGTTAATTATAAGCAAATTACGTTGATAAATGATAAAAATAATTTTTTATTAGATTTATTAACACATTTAATAAATTCATGTGGTTAATTATAAGCAAATCGATAAATAAATAATGAATTTTGAATTTTTGAAAAAAAAAAAAAAATCCGATGGTTTCATTTTTTATGTTGTGCTCTTTACTTTAACATGAAAATCACAAAGCGAGAACAAAAATTTGGATTATAAAAAAAAAAAAATTTATTTTTTATGATAAAAATAATTATGTATTAGATTTATTAACACATTTAATAAATTCATGTGGTTAATTATAAGCAAATTTACTTTAACATGAAAATCACAAAGCGAGAACAAAAATTTGGATTACAAAAAAAAAAAAAAATTTATTTTTTATGATAAAAATAATTTTTTATTAGATTTATTAACACATTTAATAAATTCATGTGGTTAATTATAAGCAAATCGATAAATAAATAATGAATTTTGAATTTTTGAAAAAAAAAAAATCCGATGGTTTCATTTTTTATGTTGTGCTCTTTACTTTAACATGAAAATCACAAAGCGAGAACAAAAATTTGGATTATAAAAAAAAAAATTTTTATTTTTTATGATAAAAATAATTATGTATTAGATTTATTAACACATTTAATAAATTCATGTGGTTAATTATAAGCAAATCGATAAATAAATAATGAATTTTGAATTTTTGAAAAAAAAAAAATCCGATGGTTTCATTTTTTATGTTGTGCTCTTTACTTTAACATGAAAATCACAAAGCGAGAACAAAAATTTGGATTATAAAAAAAAAAAAATTATTTTTTATGATAAAAATAATTATGTATTAGATTTATTAACACATTTAATAAATTCATGTGGTTAATTATAAGCAAATCGATAATAAATAATGAATTTTGAATTTTTCAAAAAAAAAAAAAAAATCCGATGGATTCATTTTTTATGTTAAGAGATCATTTATGAATATAAAGCCAAATTGTAAACGACATAGTTACGGGTGGAGTAGTGTGAATAGGGAATATCAGCCATCATACTGATACCTAAAACATGCTTTAATCATAGATTGGTCGTATAAATAATAATAATGTTAAATGTAATATACGATCTTATTATGTTCACATATAAGTCAAAGTTGTATATAAAATGTAACATGTTTGAAATGAAACAAAAGATATTGACATACATAATTGCGACCTAACATAATATTCCTGTAGTCAACGACCATACCATGTTTACGTACCGGTTCTCGTCCGATCACCGAAGTCAAACAACATTGGGCATAGTTAGTACTTAGATGGTTGACTGCTTGGGAACACTATGTGTTGTTGGTATTTTTTCCATTTAAATCCGATGGTTTCATTTTTTATGTTGTGCTCTTTACTTTAACATGAAAATCACAAAGCGAGAACAAAAATTTGGATTATAAAAAAAAAATGTTTTTTATTTTTTATGATAAAAATAATTTTGTATTAGATTTATTAACACATTTAATTTTATCTATTTTATAATATATTTATCTATAAATAATGAATTTTGAATTTTTCAAAAAAAAAAAAAATCCGATGGTTTCATTTTTTATGTTGTGCTCTTTACTTTAACATGAAAATCACAAAGCGAGAACAAAAATTTGGATTATAAAAAAAAAAAATTTTTTATTTTTTATGATAAAAATAATTATGTATTAGATTTATTAACACATTTAATAAATTCATGTGGTTAATTATAAGCAAATCGATAATAAATAATGAATTTTGAATTTTTGAAAAAAAAAAAAAATTCGATGGTTTCATTTTTTATGTTGTGCTCTTTACTTTAACATGAAAATAACAAAGCGAGAACAAAAATTTGGATTATAAAAAAAAAAAAAAAATTATTTTTTATGATAAAAATAATTTTGTATTAGATTTATTAACACATTTAATAAATTCATGTGGTAAATTATAAGCAAATCGATAAATAAATAATGAATTTTGAATTTTTCAAAAAAAAAAAAAATCCGATGGTTTCATTTTTTATGTTGTGCTCTTTACTTTAACATGAAAATCACAAAGCGAGAACAAAAATTTGGATTATAAAAAAAAAATTTTTTTTATTTTTTATGATAAAAATAAATGTATGAAAATGTATGTATGAAAATCACAAAGCGAGAACAAAAATTTGGATTATAAAAAAAAAAAAAAATTTATTTTTTATGATAAAAATAATTTTGTATTAGATTTATTAACACATTAAAACAAAGCGAGAACAAAAATTTGTATTAAAAAAAAAAAAAATTTTGTTTTTTGATTTTGTTATTCGTTTGGTCTGTAAGTATATTGAGATGAGAAAAAAAAAATAAATTTAAAAATTTATTTTTTAATGAATTTCGAATCTTGATATTTTATTTGGTTAATGTGAGAATTTTGTATCAGTAAGAACAAAATTCCTATTCACATATAATTGGAAATAGGAACAAATAAATATTTGCACCTTTAATGAAAAAAATTAAACGAATAAACCTAAGTTTATCATATGAATTGTATTGGTTTGAAATTAAATTTAATACGAAAAGTTATAAATTAGTTCATAAAATGATTACAATTTTATGAGCAAAATCATAATTTACATTCTGGTTGATCCTGCCAGTAGTTATATGCTTGTCTCAAAGATTAAGCCATGCATGTCTAAGTACACACTCTCGAACAGTGAAACCGCAAAAGGCTCAGTATATCAGTTATGATTTATTAGATCGTATACATAGTTACATGGATAACTGTGGTAATTCTAGAGCTAATACATGCACATAATCACGGACCGCAAGGAACGTGTGCTTTTATTAGATTAAAATCAATCGATACATTAAGGTATATTTATATACTGTGTCGTTAATAAGATGAATCTGAATAACATGTAGATCGCATGGTCCAGTACCGGCGATAGATCTTTCAAATGTCTGCCCTATCAACTATTGATGGTAGTATCTAGGACTACCATGGTTGCAACGGGTAACGGGGAATCAGGGTTCGATTCCGGAGAGGGAGCCTGAGAAACGGCTACCACATCTAAGGAAGGCAGCAGGCGCGTAAATTACCCAATCCCAGCACGGGGAGGTAGTGACGAAAAATAACAATACAGGACTCAATCCGAGGCCCTGTAATTGGAATGAGTACACTTTAAATCCTTTAACAAGGAACAATTGGAGGGCAAGTCTGGTGCCAGCAGCCGCGGTAATTCCAGCTCCAATAGCGTATATTAAAGTTGTTGCGGTTAAAACGTTCGTAGTTGAACTTGTGTCAAGCACAGGTGGTACACCGTAACTGGGTTCGTACATCATCTTGATGCTATGACGTATTACTGTAGTGGCTTAAACGTAAGTTTATCCGCGTAATAAATCTAAATTAGTGCTCTTTACCGAGTGCTGGTCTAGAACAGTACAATTACTTTGAACAAATTAGAGTGCTTAAAGCAGGCCATTTGTGCCTAAATATTCTCTGCATGGAATAATGGAATAAGACGTCTGTTCTATTTTCAATTGGTTTTTAGATCAAGACGTAATGATTAATAGAAGCAGTTGGGGGCATTAGTATTACGGCGCGAGAGGTGAAATTCGTGGACCGTCGTAAGACTAACGTAAGCGAAAGCATTTGCCAAAGATGTTTTCATTAATCAAGAACGAAAGTTAGAGGTTCGAAGGCGATCAGATACCGCCCTAGTTCTAACCATAAACGATGCCAGCTAGCAATTGGATGGAGCTACATATATGGCTCTTTCAGTCGCTTTCCGGGAAACCAAAGCTTTTGGGCTCCGGGGGAAGTATGGTTGCAAAGTTGAAACTTAAAGGAATTGACGGAAGGGCACCACCAGGAGTGGAGCCTGCGGCTTAATTTGACTCAACACGGGGAAACTTACCAGGTCCGAACATAAATGAGTAAGACAGATTAATAGCTCTTTCTCGAATCTATGGGTGGTGGTGCATGGCCGTTCTTAGTTCGTGGAGT
>CAUVYM010000738.1:20000-30746 GCA_963556165.1 Tipula helvola
TTATAAGCAAATCGATAAATAAATAATGAATTTTGAATTTTTGAAAAAAAAAAATCCGATGGTTTTCATTTTTTAATGTTGGTGCTCTTTACTTTAACATGAAAATCACAAAGCGAGAACAAAATTTGGATCATAAAAAAAAAGAATTTATTTTTTATGATAAAAATAATTATGTATGAGATTTATTAACACATTTAATAAATTCATGTGGTTAATTATAAGCAAATCGATAAATAAATAATGAATTTGAATTTTTGAAAAAAAAAAAATCCGATGGTTTCATTTTTTATGTTGTGCTCTTTACTTTAACATGAAAATCACAAAGCGAGAACAAAAATTTGGATTAAAAAAAAAAAAAATTTTATTTTTATGATAAAAATAATTTTTTATTAGATTTATTACACATTTAATAAATTCATGTGGTTAATTATAAGCAATTACGTTGATAAATGATAAAATAATTTTTATTAGATTTATTAACACATTTAATAATTCATGTGGTATAATTATAAGCAAATCGATAAATAAATATGAATTTTGAATTTTTGAAAAAAAAAAAATCCGATGGTTTCATTTTTTATGTTGTGCTCTTTACTTTAACATGAAAATCACAAAGCGGAGAACAAAAATTTGGATTATAAAAAAAAAAAAATTATTTTTTATGATAAAAATAATTATGTATTAGATTTATTAACACATTTAATAAATTCACTGTGGTTAATTATAAGCAAATTTACTTTAACATGAAAATCACAAAGCGAGAACAAAATTTGGATTACAAAAAAAAAAAAAAATTTATTTTTTATGATAAAAATAATTTTTTATTAGATTTATTAACACATTTAATAAATTCATGTGGTTAATTATAAGCAAATCGATAAATAAATAATGAATTTTGAATTTTTGAAAAAAAAAAAATCCGATGGTTTCATTTTTTATGTTGTGCTCTTTACTTTAACATGAAATCACAAAGCGAGAACAAAAATTTGGATTATAACAAAAAAAAATTTTATTTTTTATGATAAAAATAATTATGTATTAGATTTATTAACACATTTAATAAATTCATGTGGTTAATTATAAGCAAATCGATAAATAAATAATGAATTTTGAATTTTTGAAAAAAAAAAAATCCGATGGTTTCATTTTTTATGTTGTGCTCTTTACTTTAACATGAAAATCACAAAGCGAGAACAAAAATTTGGATTATAAAAAAAAAAAATTTATTTTTTATGATAAAAATAATTATGTATCAGGAGTACAAATTGAAAATGCGGGATTTTTTTTCTATTTTTGAACGTTTATTCTGAAAAAATGGTAACAAATGAATTATTCAAAGTATTGTCCATCGCTAGCCACAACTTTTTCCCATCTTCTGGCAATTTACGGATACCGTCGCGAAAAAATTCGGCCGGCTTGGCTGCTATCCAGTCATCGACCCATTTTTGGGCTTCTCGTAAGAATGGAAGCGCTGGTCAGCTAGGCCATGTGTCATCGATCGGAAAAGGTGGTAATCGGAAGGAGCAATGTCTGGGCTATACGGCGGGTGGGGTAAGACTTCCCATTTCAGCGTTTGTAGGTATGTTTTGACCGGCGCTGCAACATGTGGCCGAGCGTTGTCATGTTGCAAAATTACTTTGTCGTGTCTTTGCTCGTATTGTGGCCGTTTTTCTTTGAGTGCGCGGCTCAAACGCATCAATTGAGTTCGGTATAGTGCTCCTGTTATGGTTTCGTTCGATTTCAATAGCTCATAATACACCACACCCAGCTGGTCCCACCAAATACAGAGCATGAGCTTGGCGCCGTGAATATTTGGTTTGGCCGTCGATGATGATGCATGGCCGGGGTAACCATATGATTTTTTGCGCTTCGGGTTATCGTAACGGATCCACTTTTCATCACCAGTGACAATGCGATGCAAAAAAACCCTTCCGTTTTTGCCGTTCGAGCAGCAGTTCGCATGCAAAAAAACGGCGCTCGACGTCTCTCGGCTTCAGCTCATACGGCACCCAATGTCCTTGCTTTTGGATCATTTTGGATCATTCCGAGGGCTTTTATACGATGGGAAATGGCTTGTTGTGTCACTCCCAATGAATCTGCGAGCTCTTGTTGAGTTTGACACGAGTCTTCATTGAGTATTGCCTCCAATTCAGCATTCTCAAACTTTTTCACTTGGCCCGGCCGCTCTTTGTCCTCAACGTCAAAATCACCACTTCTAAACCGCACAAACCATCTCTCGCACGTTGAAACCGATGGAACATGACTCGGATAAGTCTCGGAGACCAATCGATGTGCTTCAGCAGCACTTTTCTTCAAATTAAAGAAGTAAATTAAAACTTCCCGCAAATGCTGTTTTGTTGGCACGAAACTCGACATATTGAGAGCTCAAAAAAACTATGAATTTGACACTGCGACAAATTGACACATACTGAAAATTAAAGCTATAAGACGTAGCTTTGACATGAACATAGTCACAGTACTGCCTGATGCGTATAGCGTTAGTAACGCCATCTGTTATCAATCCCGCATTTTCAATTTGTACCCCTGATATTAGATTTATTAACACATTTAATAAATTCATGTGGTTAATTATAAGCAAATCGATAATAAATAATGAATTTTGAATTTTTCAAAAAAAAAAAAATCCGATGGATTCATTTTTTATGTTAAGAGATCATTTATGAATATAAAGCCAAATTGTAAACGACATAGTTACGGGTGGAGTAGTGTGAATAGGGAATATCAGCCATCATACTGATACCTAAAACATGCTTTAATCATAGATTGGTCGTATAAATAATAATAATGTTAAATGTAATATACGATCTTATTATGTTCACATATAAGTCAAAGTTGTATATAAAATGTAACATGTTTAAAATGAAACAAAAGATATTGACAACATAATTGCGACCTAACATAATATTCCTGTAGTCAACGACCATACCATGTTTACGTACCGGTTCTCGTCCGATCACCGAAGTCAAACAACATTGGGCATAGTTAGTACTTAGATGGTTGACTGCTTGGGAACACTATGTGTTGTTGGTATTTTTTCCATTTAAATCCGATGGTTTCATTTTTTATGTTGTGCTCTTTACTTTAACATGAAAATCACAAAGCGAGAACAAAAATTTGGATTATAAAAAAAAAATGTTTTTTATTTTTTATGATAAAAATAATTATGTATTAGATTTATTAACACATTTAATAAATTCATGTGGTTAATTATAAGCAAATTTACTTTAACATGAAAATCACAAAGCGAGAACAAAAATTTGGATTATAAAAAAAAAAAAAAATTATTTTTTATGATAAAAATAATTTTTTATTAGATTTATTAACACATTTAATAAATTCATGTGGTTAATTATAAGCAAATCGATAAATAAATAATGAATTTTGAATTTTTGAAAAAAAAAAAATCCGATGGTTTCATTTTTTATGTTGTGCTCTTTACTTTAACATGAAAATCACAAAGCGAGAACAAAAATTTGGATTATAAAAAAAAAAAATTTTATTTTTTATGATAAAAATAATTATGTATTAGATTTATTAACACATTTAATAAATTCATGTGGTTAATTATAAGCAAATCGATAAATAAATAATGAATTTTGAATTTTTGAAAAAAAAAAAAAAATCCGATGGTATCATTTTTTATGTTGTGCTCTTTACTTTAACATGAAAATCACAAAGCGAGAACAAAAATTTGGATTATAAAAAAAAAAAAATTTTATTTTTTATGATAAAAATAATTTTTTATTAGATTTATTAACACATTTAATAAATTCATGTGGTTAATTATAAGCAAATCGATAAATAAATAATGAATTTTGAATTTTTGAAAAAAAAAAAAAATCCGATGGTTTCATTTTTTATGTTGTGCTCTTTACTTTAACATGAAAATCACAAAGCGAGAACAAAAATTTGGATTATAAAAAAAAAAAAAAATTATTTTTTATGATAAAAATAATTATGTATTAGATTTATTAACACATTTAATAAATTCATGTGGTTAATTATAAGCAAATTTACTTTAACATGAAAATCACAAAGCGAGAACAAAAATTTGGATTATAAAAAAAAAAAAAATTTATTTTTTATGATAAAAATAATTTTTTATTAGATTTATTAACACATTTAATAAATTCATGTGGTTAATTATAAGAAAATCGATAAATAAATAATGAATTTTGAATTTTTCAAAAAAAAAAAAATCCGATGGATTCATTTTTTATGTTAAGAGATCATTTATGAATATAAAGCCAAATTGTAAACGACATAGTTACGGGTGGAGTAGTGTGAATAGGGAATATCAGCCATCATACTGATACCTAAAACATGCTTTAATCATAGATTGGTCGTATAAATAATAATAATGTTAAATGTAATATACGATCTTATTATGTTCACATATAAGTCAAAGTTGTATATAAAATGTAACATGTTTAAAATGAAACAAAAGATATTGACATACATAATTGCGACCTAACATAATATTCCTGTAGTCAACGACCATACCATGTTTACGTACCGGTTCTCGTCCGATCACCGAAGTCAAACAACATTGGGCATAGTTAGTACTTAGATGGTTGACTGCTTGGGAACACTATGTGTTGTTGGTATTTTTTCCATTTAAATCCGAAGGTTTCATTTTTTATGTTGTGCTCTTTACTTTAACATGAAAATCACAAAGCGAGAACAAAAATTTGGATTATAAAAAAAAAATGTTTTTTATTTTTTATGATAAAAATAATTTTGTATTACATTTATTAACACATTTAATAAATTCAAGTGGTTAATTATAAGCAAATCGATAAATAAATAATGAATTTTGAATTTTTCAAAAAAAATAAAAAATCCGATGGTTTCATTTTTTATGTTGTGCTCTTTACTTTAACATGAAAATCACAAAGCGAGAACAAAAATTTGGATTATAAAAAAAAAAAAAAATTTATTTTTTATGATAAAAATAATTTTGTATTAGATTTATTAGCACATTTAATAAATTCATGTGGTTAATGGATTTCGAAAAAAAAAAAAAATTCGATGGTTTCATTTTTTATGTTGTGCTCTTTACTTTAACATGAAAATAACAAAGCGAGAACAAAAATTTGGATTATAAAAAAAAAAAAAAAATTATTTTTTATGATAAAAATAATTTTGTATTAGATTTATTAACACATTTAATAAATTCATGTGGTTAATTATAAGCAAATCGATAAATAAATAATGAATTTTGAATTTTTCAAAAAAAAAAAAAATCCTATGGTTTCATTTTTTATGTTGTGCTCTTTACTTTAACATGAAAATCACAAAGCGAGAACAAAAATTTGGATTATAAAAAAAAAAATTTTTTTATTTTTTATGATAAAAATAAATGTATGAAAATGTATGTATGAAAATCACAAAGCGAGAACAAAAATTTGGATTATAAAAAAAAAAAAAAATTTATTTTTTATGATAAAAATAATTTTGTATTAGATTTATTAACACATTAAAACAAAGCGAGAACAAAAATTTGTATTAAAAAAAAAAAAAAAATTTTGTTTTTTGATTTTGTTATTCGGTTGGTCTGTAAGTATATTGAGATGAGAAAAAAAAAATAAATTTAAAAATTTATTTTTTAATGAATTTCGAATCTTGATATTTTATTTGGTTAATGTGAGAATTTTGTATCAGTAAGAACAAAATTCCTATTCACATATAATTTGGAAATAGGAACAAATAAATATTTGCACCTTTAATGAAAAAAATTAAACGAATAAACCTAAGTTTATCATATGAATTGTATTGGTTTGAAATTAAATTTAATACGAAAAGTTATAAATTAGTTCATAAAATGATTACAATTTTATGAGCAAAATCATAATTTACATTCTGGTTGATCCTGCCAGTAGTTATATGCTTGTCTCAAAGATTAAGCCATGCATGTCTAAGTACACACTCTCGAACAGTGAAACCGCAAAAGGCTCAGTATATCAGTTATGATTTATTAGATCGTATACATAGTTACATGGATAACTGTGGTAATTCTAGAGCTAATACATGCACATAATCACGGACCGCAAGGAACGTGTGCTTTTATTAGATTAAAATCAATCGATACATTAAGGTATATTTATATACTGTGTCGTTAATAAGATGAATCTGAATAACATGTAGATCGCATGGTCCAGTACCGGCGATAGATCTTTCAAATGTCTGCCCTATCAACTATTGATGGTAGTATCTAGGACTACCATGGTTGCAACGGGTAACGGGGAATCAGGGTTCGATTCCGGAGAGGGAGCCTGAGAAACGGCTACCACATCTAAGGAAGGCAGCAGGCGCGTAAATTACCCAATCCCAGCACGGGGAGGTAGTGACGAAAAATAACAATACAGGACTCAATCCGAGGCCCTGTAATTGGAATGAGTACACTTTAAATCCTTTAACAAGGAACAATTGGAGGGCAAGTCTGGTGCCAGCAGCCGCGGTAATTCCAGCTCCAATAGCGTATATTAAAGTTGTTGCGGGTTAAAACGTTCGTAGTTGAACTTGTGTCAAGCACAGGTGGTACACCGTAACTGGGTTCGTACATCATCTTGATGCTATGACGTATTACTGTAGTGGCTTAAACGTAAGTTTATCCGCGTAATAAATCTAAATTAGTGCTCTTTACCGAGTGCTGGTCTAGAACAGTACAATTACTTTGAACAAATTAGAGTGCTTAAAGCAGGCCATTTGTGCCTAAATATTCTCTGCATGGAATAATGGAATAAGACGTCTGTTCTATTTTCAATTGGTTTTTAGATCAAGACGTAATGATTAATAGAAGCAGTTGGGGGCATTAGTATTACGGCGCGAGAGGTGAAATTCGTGGACCGTCGTAAGACTAACATAAGCGAAAGCATTTGCCAAAGATGTTTTCATTAATCAAGAACGAAAGTTAGAGGTTCGAAGGCGATCAGATACCGCCCTAGTTCTAACCATAAACGATGCCAGCTAGCAATTGGATGGAGCTACATATATGGCTCTTTCAGTCGCTTTCCGGGAAACCAAAGCTTTTGGGCTCCGGGGGAAGTATGGTTGCAAAGTTGAAACTTAAAGGAATTGACGGAAGGGCACCACCAGGAGTGGAGCCTGCGGCTTAATTTGACTCAACACGGGGAAACTTACCAGGTCCGAACATAAATGAGTAAGACAGATTAATAGCTCTTTCTCGAATCTATGGGTGGTGGTGCATGGCCGTTCTTAGTTCGTGGAGTGATTTGTCTGGTTAATTCCGATAACGAACGAGACTCAAATTTCTTAACTAGATGCCGGCAGGGTTATGTGTGTAGAAACTTTGCAGACATTTTTGCCTCTGTTATACTATGCTTCTAACGAGGTGTGGTTTTAATACGTAAGAGTTGTTTGTAAGTGGAGTCATACCTGGTGGTTTGTCCTAATAAGACACTTGCTTCTTAAATAGACAAATTGCGTCTAGCAATATGAGATTGAGCAATAACAGGTCTGTGATGCCCTTAGATGTCCTGGGCTGCACGCGCGCTACAATGAAGGTATCAACGTGTCCTCCTAGTCTAAAAAGACCGGGTAAACCGCTGAACCACCTTCGTGGTTGGGATTGTGGACTGAAACTGTTCACATAAACCTGGAATTCCCAGTAAGTGCGGGTCATAAGCTCGCATTGATTACGTCCCTGCCCTTTGTACACACCGCCCGTCGCTACTACCGATTGAATATGTTAGTGAGGTCCTCGGAGGTGATCACCGTGATGCTTCTTGTGTTGTGGTTGTTTTACCAAAGTTGACCGAACTTGTATATTTAGAGGAAGTAAAAGTCGTAACAAGGTTTCCGTAGGTGAACCTGCGGAAGGATCATTAAAGAATTAAAGATCAAAACATTGAATAAAAATAATTGACCATTTCAGAAGTTCTGCAAATATAAATTTATCAATGATAATATTATATTAAGGATTGAAGTATTTCGCTTTTTGAATGGAAAAGACTGGTTTTTATTTCTAAACATAAAACAAATAATCACTCTTAGCGGGGGATCACTAGGCTCGTGGGTCGATGAAGAACGCAGCAAACTGCGTGAAGTTATGTGAACTGCAGGACACATGAACATCAACATTTTGAACGCACATTGCGGTCCATGCTAATAGTATATAATACTCTGCTTGGACCACATATGGTTGAGGGTCACTAATATTCGCTAAATAAATTATTATTTAACAATTTTTGATATGTAAATATTTTATTATATTTACAATATTGTATTAAACAATATTTGTGTAATAATAAATCGGTAAAAGACGCAAGTCATTTATATAATAATTTATGATGTAGTTTTTAAAATCCGTTTTATAATTATTAACAATAATTGTGACTTCAACTCATATGTGATTACCTCCTGAATTTAAGCATATTAATTAGGAGAGGAAAAGAAATTAACTAAGATTCCCTTAGTAGCGGCGAGCGAAATGGGAAAAGTCCAGCATTAAGTCCTTTTACTGATAACTGGTAGAATGGAAATTCAATGTAAAGGAGTATCTATCATCTTATGCATTTTGATTATATGTTCAAGTCCATCTTGAATGGGGCCATTTACCCATAGAGGGTGCCAGGCCCGTAGTGACTATAATCTTGTATAAGAAGATATCTCTAGAGAGTCGTGTTGCTTGATAGTGCAGCACTAAGTTGGTGGTAAACTCCATCTAAGACTAAATATAACCACGAGACCGATAGCGAACAAGTACCGTGAGGGAAAGTTGAAAAGAACTCTGAATAGAGAGTTAAACAGTACGTGAAACCACTAAGAGGTTAAACCCAATGAACCCGAACTTGTAAAAGAAGAGATTCATTGATATAATAATTGATTTTTCAATAAATTATATTATGCACTTTTCTTCTATTATCGCATTGCGATGTGTTATCAATATACTACATTTGTAGATATTTGTCAATGATTTTATATGCAGCTCCTTTCGCATTCACTTGTGAATGTTTCTTAAGGAACTATAAAAATATCTGCCAATATGATGACACATGTATCTGATCGTACGAGCATATTTGCAGCGTAATTCGTAACGGTTTATGTTAAATAAATGCAGTTTGAGTAATCGATCTTATCGGCAATGAAATGATTTGGGATACCTTTGGGACCCGTCTTGAAACACGGACCAAGGAGTCTAGTATATGTGCGAGTCATTGGGCTTTTAAGCCTAAAGGCGTAATTAACGTAACTAATATATGGGATTACATGTGATTTTATATAATTGCATCTTCATCCATGGGCGTTTTAATCAACTCATATTACTTATGTTTTATGAGTTAAAGCGTACTGTAAGCATATACACTGTGACCCGAAAGATGGTGAACTATACCTGATCAGGTCGAAGTCAGGGGAAACCCTGATGGAGGATCGTAGCAGTTCTGACGTGCAAATCGATTGTCAGAATTGGGTATAGGGGCGAAAGACCAATCGAACCATCTAGTAGCTGGTTCCCTCCGAAGTTTCCCTCAGGATAGCTGGTGCATATTAATATTTGGGTAAATAGTCTTATCTGGTAAAGCGAATGATTAGAGGACTTGGGGCCGAAACGACCTCAACCTATTCTCAAACTTTAAATGGGTAAGATCCTCGACTTTCTTGATTGAAGTCATCAGAGGTTCTTTAATGATATATTGTGCCTAGTGGGCCACTTTTGGTAAGCAGAACTGGCGCTGTGGGATGAACCAAACGTTATGTTACGGCGCCAAAATTAATGACTCATTCAGATACCATGAAAGGTGTTGCTTGCTTAAGACAGCAGGACGGTGGACATGGAAGTTGTAACCCGCTAAGGAGTGTGTAACAACTCACCTGCCGAAGCAACTAGCCCTTAAAATGGATGGCGCTCAAGTCATATGCCTGTACATAACCGATATGGCAAATTTAATTATACTATTAAGATCAAGTCATATCGAGTAGGAGGGTACAATGATATGCATTGAAGTGTTTGGTGTAAGCCTGCATGGAGCTGTCATTGGCACAGATCTTGGTGGTAGTAGCAAATAATCGAATGAGATCTTGGAGGACTGATGTGGAGAAGGGTTTCGTGTGAACAGTGATTGATCACGAGTTAGTCGGTCCTAAGCTCTATGCGAAAGCTGTGGTAAACTAGAATATTTTTTATTATTTTAACATAAAAAATAATTCATTGAGAGCGAAAGGGAATACGGTTCCAATTCCGTAACCTGTTGAGTGTACGCTTTTAAGATTGGATATTAACATGTTATGATGAATATTCATCCTGGTAACAGGAATTGCCGTAGAGCGGGATATACCGAAAGAGTTTTCTTTTCTGTTTCATAGACATACTACCATGGAAGTCTTTCGCAGAGAGATATGGTAAAAAGTCTAGAAGAGCATGACATTTACTGTTGTGTCGGTATTCTCCCTTCGGACCTTGAAAATCTATGGAAGGGTTACGCAAATTCTCAACAGACCGTACCGATATCCGCAGCTGGTCTCCAAGATGAAGAGTCTCTAGTCGATAGATTAATGTAGGTAAGGGAAGTCGGCAAAATTAGATCCGTAACTTCGGGATAAGGATTGGCTCTGAAAATTGAGATGGCTCGGGCTTGATTAGGATGTAATAATATGACTGATAGTATTTTTTCATTTGAGTGAAGGTATTATATGTACTATCCTCAGATTCGAAGGAATACGCCAAGTCGCCATTGCGGAATATTCTTGCTAAATATGAGGATA
>CAUVYM010000739.1:0-48889 GCA_963556165.1 Tipula helvola
AGAAAACTTTCAACTACTTTACGAGAAGATACTTTTAAAAAGAATTAATAATATCATAACCATAAGCACCAGACAAATTGCCTTCAAAGCTGAAAAGGCCACGCACGACCAAATTATCTCAATAAACAACGCAATAAGAATACAGAACAAGAATAAAATTGCCTTCTGCGACATTTCCCAGGTATATAATAGTGTCAATAGGAAACTACTTTATAACATTCTAATTGTCAAATGACTTCCGATGTATTATGTAGAACTAATCAAATTATTAATCGAGAATAACTGCCTCGAATTGCTAAACGAAGAAAGTGTAGAAAGGAAAGGTCTAACCGATGGCCTCCCACAAGGATGGGTCCTTAGCCCGATATTATTTAATTTATACGTAGACCTGATTTCTTACAATGATGATGGGTCCTAGAACGCAAAGTCTTTCGCTTTGCGGATGACATTGCCGAGCTCGGGCGTACAGAAGAAACTCACCATCAAATTAACAGAATGAATAAACACTGCATTGACTTATTTCTAACCATAAAAAAAATCATTCACTGTTGGTTGCACTAATGAAATAAGAGTAGGAGAGGAATATCTAAAGAACACTTATGAATTTAAATACCTCGGTATCTATATCGGTGCAAGAGGTATTATGGTTACCTGTAAAGTAGCGGAGATGAGGATGAAAGTGAACAACCGAACAGCAATTGCAAGAAAAATTATTAGCAAGATGAACACTAACGAAAAGAAACCAAAACTGTATGTTAGAATGTTGTGCTTTTTGTTTTTATAAGATCTCTAATAGACTATGGGGCAAAGATCTTAGTAAGTAACAATGACACGATTTAACGAATAGAGGCTATCGAGAATAAAGCCTTAAGAAGCCTCTTACGCCTACACAAATTTATTAACATAAAGAAGGTAAAAGCCCTTCTCCTTTTGGAAAGCCACAAGACGCGCGTCGAATGGTTGCAAACTCCGTTGGAGAACGTGCAATGGAAAGTATAAAAGAAACCACAATAATGACAAGGAACATGAGGATCATGGCGATGACCACTTAATTAAAAAAATATTAAAACTAAACAAAAAGTACAAGGAGCAGAATCGTAAGAAAGAATTGAAGAAGAAAAAGATTGAATCGATGCAGAAATATATCATCGAAGAAAGCGTGAGCGTTAAGCTGAGTTGTTTCTTCAAGGTGGAGGTGGAGAGCAAGGTGTGGATGGAGATTGAAACCCTTAATATGCAGGCGTTGGAAAGAGCAAGAAAAGAATATAACAGTAAAAAAAGAAGATATTATAGGAGCAAATCCTTTAGGGGCAACTCTTTAAATAAAGTATCTTTATCTTTTAACCTAATTAACCTAGGTTAATAACAGGATTCGAACCCGAGGGTAAGATAATGGACTCTAACCAACCATTTATAGTTTATCTGTATCCTCTTTTTGTGATTATTTAACCAAGCAAGAACAGTTAAATCTCTTTTTTATTGAATAAAAGTCAATCAGTCAACCAGTTTTGTTGATTAGATAGACAGTTAGTCAACCAATCGATTATTCCTTGTAATTTTAAATATGAGAACCATCTAAAGATGTTGGTACTTACATTTGATTATTAAAATGTACATTGTGTTCTCATCAATACAATCCGTCAAGAGACCTGTTACAAAATAAATGGTTGTCTATCAGAATAAATTGCAATAAGAAGGGTGTGTTGCATGGAATGTTGGCAGCAATAAAACGTGATGTGTAATATGTTAATTTAATTATTCATTAAGAAAATACCTGAATTGTGGTAGAAAATGAGTGTAACGATGTTCGAATCACGATATAATTTTTATTTTTTTAATAAAATAAATATATATACTAAAAAGTAATTTATAACTTTACTTAGTCTGTTTCTTTTTTTCTAACTTTTATTTCTATTCGCGTTTACTATATCATTTATCGATCCACCTGCTCTTCGTATTCTTACTATCTCAATAACCTAATCCAATAAATTATTTTTCCCTAAATTCGCTAATCTCATTTATTTCATGAATAGATAAATTTTCGATCGTTGCTATTCAACATTACTTAAAATATTGCTTCTAGTATTAAATGCACTTGATGGAGACATGTTAATTGCCTTATGATATTTAATATTATAATCATACGTTGTTTTTAATAAAATATCTACCCAGAAATTTGAAACTGACGACGTCGTTGATGAAAAAAGCATACTTTTTATATTTCCATTATGACGTTTAATTTGGCCCTGTGATTGTGGGTGATAAGCCCTGCCAAATATACGTTAAATATTAAATTTGTTCATTAAAAATGCAATTTTCCTGTTTTTAAACTCACATCCATTGTCACTATGTATTTCTTTCGGTACATTACAATTCAAGAACAAAAATTCTAAATGCGAAAAAACTTCATCAGCTGACTTAGTAAAACAAGGAAAATCCCATGCAAATCTTGTAGCACAGTCTAACACATTAAATAAATATTTATATCCATAATTTTGATCTTCATATTCTGTAAAACATGTAATATCCATTTGAAATCTATCAAATTTATTAAGAATTATTATTGGATCTATTGTTTCCTTTGAAATAATAACTTGTCTTTAATTACAAATTACACAAGATATCAAAAATTTTGCAACGTCAACTTTTTTAATATTATAATATTTAGATTTTAATTCTGTAAAAATCGAAAAAACGCCTCTATGGGATGCAATGTTGGATTCTTCGATACATGTATTTTTTCTTAATTGATTAAAATCTTCAATATATTCTAGAGCGTCATTAGATCCACACTTAATTTATATCCTATTGTTATAAACTTGCATCTGTCCTGCTTTTTTGATAAATCGATGTTTTTTACTGCGATTTAGAAAAGTTGGTACTGTTTTTGTTGTTAAATAGTGTAATAGATCGTCATATTCTGTCTGATCTCTTATAACTATTGGAGTTGACATGATTAGTATATATATATTTATTTTATTAAAAAAATATATCGGGATTCGTACCACGTTACACACATTTTTTGTTACACTCATTTTTCACATCAAAGAAAATACCTGAATGATTGTTATTTTTAAAGAAGTGAAGAAAGATTGCTGTTTTAAAAGAAATACTTCCAGGTTAGAACCCGCTGTCAATTCTAAAACCCGTGTCTGGATTCGAACCCGCGATTAAATTAATTCTTGAAAATGACCCAAATGGTGGACGAGTTTTTGAAAACAACAAAATTAAACATCAAGGATACTAAACCAACCGAAATAATTCTTTGTTCCCCCTTAAATATAAATGAAATAAATTCTTTCGACGAGATCTGTTTAGAATTGGATCTCCCATGTTTAAGAAAGGATTTCAGAGAGATGGATTTAAAAAATCTTATTTTCTTTCTCGTGAATTTCAAATCCTCTTTAAAAGAATATTTAATTAATTTAAATATTAATTTAGAAGATTTAATTGAGAAAGATAGAATAATAGAAGAATTTATTGATTTAGATAAGAAAGTAGATAAATTAGAAATAGAATTAGCTAGAATGAAAGATTTCAGTGAACATAAAAATTCGGATATAGAAGGCTTGAAAAAAGAGGCAAAAGAATTAGAGAAAAATATTCAAATTTTTAAGAAATTTAAAAATAAAGAAGAATTTGCTGCCGCAATTTTCAGTGATAAAAGAATTAAAAATTTTATAAAAGAACAAGAATTAATTAATCGGATTTATAATTTTAAAGACTCTTTAGTGAAGGATTTGTTGATTATACTTATAAATAATAAAAAGAAACAAGTACAAGAATTGACAACGGCTTTGGGGACTGATAGGTTGACAGTGCTTAGAATAATATTCTATCTGAAGGATAAGAATATTATAACACATAATGTAATGAATGATACTATTTGTCTTATTAATTAACTTATAATTAATAATTAATAAATTTACAATTAATAAATAAAAATTTATTTAAATATTACGTTTAGATTTCTTCTTTAATACTACATAGAGTATTAGTAGTGCTTTTGGTTCTTGTTGGGAATTTCCCCCCACCCATAAAAATAATAAATTAATTAATTTAAGAATTAAAGAATTAATAAATTCTTTAATATTGGTAGAATTCATTTATATGACTAATAATATAGTAAAATGGGTTTTCATATACTTCTGCCGCCACATAAACTCAAACAAATAAGAGGACAACAGTTTTTTAGAAGTGTCGGATTCTTTTTTGTCCCTTCTCTTAGCCCGCATCCACATATTTTCTACACGATTAGTATTTACTGGGGTTAAAGGGTTTACAAACCAACGACTATGATTTACGGATTGATGAGTAAACCCAACACTATTAAGACTATTATAAGATGCCCAGCAATCTGAAACAATAGTAGTCTCTGGTAAAATATACTTGTGGATTATTGGAAGTAATAAAGCATCACTCCTATTCTCGACTTCGACTAGAAAGCACTTCTCTGTGGAATAATCTATTCCGCAAAAAACCCATTGTTCACGTACTAATTGCCCAACAGGGTACTTGCGAGGAGTCATTAGTGTTTCATTGATTTGCACAACGTGACAAGAACCGCCTAATAAGACTGGGGTTGTGATCAGTTTCCTATAAAATACATCGCGCATAAAATTTTTTAAATCGACACATGTGTTAGTACAAAAATTTAATTCCCTTTTTAAACCTTTTTGGATTACTTCTTCGTAGGCCCAAAAATATACAAACCTAACAATACGTTTAAGTTTAAGATTCTAATGTTCAAAAAATGTATTTTTGCGTATCGAAACAGACCACCTAGGTCTTTAACATCTCCAACGTATGTTTTCTTACGTATGCCCTCCTCTACTTAAAGACATAATGTTTACATACCCTAAACAGGCCTTGTTTGAAGGTATCAAACCTATATATTGGTAAAATATAACAGTTTGGCGCTTGTATAGAATCTCCCCCGCATTATTTTTTATTAATTTAATATTTTATTATTTAAATAAAAGTTTTATTTATTACCGATAACTTTACAACCTTTTAAATAATATGTTTTGACTATTTTACCCGTATGCGAGATACTCCGATTCTAAACGATCTTTTTTTTCAATTGTTAACAGACGAAAACGCTGCTATTTCTTTTGCACAAAGTGTTGGCTTATTACCACACAGCATCATATGCTGTCAAAGCATCTATTTCCACAGCATAGAACCAATTCTACTAATAATGGAGTTTATTTTCGATGCCGAAAACATAACTGTGGAAAAGAAGTTTCTATAAGAAAAGATTCTTTTTTTTCGAAATCAAAACTTCGTATTGGACAGTTGCTTTTAATCATGTATTATTTTCATAATAACGAGGTAAATATTGAAAGTTTACTTCGGAAAACGGGCATAAAAAATAAAATAACAATAATTGATTGGTTAAATTTTTGTCGTGACGTGTGTGGGGATATTATTAGGAGAAATACTATCAATTTGGGTGGTGAAGGAAAAACGGTGGAAATGGACGATCGGGTATTGTGTCGTAGAAAATATAACCAAAGCAGGGCGGTCAGAGTAACATGGTGCTTTGCAATTTATTGCGTAAGTAGTAAATTTGGATTGGTTTGGGAAGTTGAAAATAGGTGTAAAGAAACATTACTGCCTTTAATTTTACAACATGTGCAGCCAGGATCAATAATACATACAGATTCGGCTCCAGTATATAAGTGTGTTGTGGATTACGGATTTACACATTTTACAGTCAATCATTCGATTGGGGAATTTATGAATTATACAACGGGTTGTACGACTAATAATGTTGAAGTTTTTTGGCAGAGAATAAAACATGCGAGTAAAATGAGAATGGGAACTCATAGAAATACGCTGACAAGCCATCTTAATGAAATAATGTATAGACAATATAAAAAGGATTTTATTTTGTTTTTAAATGATGTTGCGCTTTTATATCCAGTAAGATGAAGTTTACTTATTTTTTGCGAGAACAGATTTTTAATGAAGTATTTTATTGTTCTCTCATGTATTAGTTTATGCTAAATACTAAGAATTAAAGTATCTATTTTTGAAATAAAAGATAATATTTTTATTAATATTTTTTCAATTTTGTAGTTTTAAGACCTTAAATAATAAAATATTAAATTAATAAAAAAATAAATGCGGGGGGATTCTATACAAGCGCCCAGTTTTGACGGTTGTTGAAGTCAAACAAACAATTTCGCGAAAGTTAAGCCCGTTTAAATATAATTCTATTTCTTTTACGATTTATTAATTCTTTAATTCCTAAATTAATTAATTATTTAGTTTATTATTTTTATGGGTGGGGGGAAATTCCCAATAACAACCGTGCTTTTAATGTTTGTCTTTTGTCCCATTTCATGTTTCTTCCATTTCTGCTTGTGCGACGGCCAGTTATTCCTCTTCAGTGATTACATTTAAGAAGAATCTACCCTTTCTTCCTCCTAATATTACCATTTCAAATGTCTTATTTAGCATGGTCTTTTGGATGTAAGAGAACACTATCTCATCCATCCCAATATTTTTTCTGTTCATTTTATTCATTCTTGTGACTATACCATCCCACGCCATTAAAAATGGTACTATGAATACTTTACTTTCGAATCTTCTTTCTAATTATTTAGACAGAAATTCATATTTTCTTGCCTTCTCTACCTCAACTGTTTTTAAGTTTGTTTGGTTTGTTATTCCAATCTCAATTATTTTTATTATTTTATTCTTCTTGTCAAATAATACGATGTCTGTTTATTACGGGTGATATAGTTGTCTGTTGGTATGTTAATATCTGAATATATGTTTGCTCTTTCATTTTCCAATATGAATCTTGTTGAATGCTTTCTAATTCTTTTACTATTATTAAATTGGTATTTGTTTGCCAGTATTAAATGTATTGATTATACTACTTCGTCATGCCATATTTTGTAGTCACAACTTAGCAGTGCTTTGCATCCAGTTGCAATGCGTTCTATGTTTTTTTCCTTTCCTGTGCAGCTTGGGCATTCTTTCCCTCTCATGTTGTATATCAAATTTCTGTCTTGAAACACTATGTATAGGGCTTCAACATTTGGTTTCATGTTCCCGTATATTAGCCATCTCGTGTTGTCTCTCGCGTTTAATATTTCGTCGTCCATATATTTAAACATTCTTCCGTTGTTTGTCTTCATAATTAAATTAATAAATAATAATTAAATTAATGAATAATAATTAATTAATACTATTTAAAATAATAATTGTCGCGAGCCCAGCTTGTGCAAGGTTCGAGCCCTGGTTTTTGCATATTTAGTTTGCGCCGAGTACGCGCAGTATATTTCTTGTAATTAAACATAGCCTTATTATTAGGGCTATCAAATGCAATTTTTTCGATATAAATGCAATTTTTTGCAATAAAATATTGGAAAAGTTTGCCCCAAAAATGACAAAAACACAAAAAATCAAGATAAACAAGACGTTAAAATATACCAAATTATATAAAAGCGAATTCACTTTGGAGGTTAAAAATGAGATATTTTGCACCTTATGTTTTTGTATTGTTGACTGCACAAGGAAATCAAATGTTGATTCGCATAGGAGAACTAAGAAACACTTGGAAGGAATGGATATACAAAACAAAAATTGTGTAAAACAACCTGTTCAAACTTTTTTTTGATAACTCTGCAGAAAACATCACTAGGAAAATTATCCAAGCCTTTGTATCTGTAGATATACCGCTGTATAAGCTGGAAAATCCAGCAATCAAGGATTTATTTAAATGTTTAGGAGCTCCTGTATTTTCTGTTTCTAATGCACGCAATAATCTAATAAAAATGTATAACTAAAATCTAGGTCATCTCATTAAATATTTTGAAAATAGAAAGCTATTTCTTGTAATTGATGAGTCGGAAGTCCGCAAACAGAAATATTTTAATGTTTTGGCAGCTAAAATTGAAGATCCTCGTAAAATATTCCCTTTAGATTGTATTCCTCTCAAAACAAGTATGAATTCAACGGGGCTTGTTTAGCAACGCGACCGTGATATAATTTACTAATTTATTAAAATTATTTTATAAAAATATAATTTAAAAAAAAATTATTAAATTATATCACGGTCGCGTTGCTAAACAAAAGCACCGAAAAAAATCTAATAATACAAAAAATTGTTTTATCTCAAAACAAGAATAATATAAATTAAATAAACAATATTCTGTTTCTTTTGGATTATATTTAATTATTTTTTCTGAAAAAATAAAATATTGTATGTAATATACACCCCATGGAATTAACACTAAACAATAGTATTTTTTTAAACATTGATGAATGTTTCAATTTTATAGTGGATAATGAGATAGTTACATCTAGGAAACCCTGCAATAGTTGTACTTCAAATATGGAATTGAGGGTGATAAAAGACGGTGAAAAAAAATACATCGTTTATAGATGTAAAAATACGATATGTAGAAAAAAAAGTGCATTAATATCGGTAGTTTTTTACTTTTGGGGGGTAAATTTTTTAAATAAAATTTATAATTAAAAAAGTAAAAAAAAATAAAAATAAATTATAGTTTAAATAGATTTATGAGTACATTTAAACAGTCAGTACTATTTCTTGTCATATAATACCTTTCAAACATAAATTTTTGCAAATATAAACTAATTCTTTCTTCATTTGCCGAATCAGGTATATAACTTTTTAAAGTTCTCCATGTTCTTTCGATTGTGTTGGTGTGAATTTCAAAATTATTGGGATCAACGAAATTTTCCGAATGATTAATCACTAAGTGTTCGAAACCCAAGGCAGAAAGATCTCAATAACCTCTCCAGCCATCACTTATTATTTTTGAATTCCTTTCAATATTATTTAAAATAAAATTGTTAATTATGTTTTTATTTGTTCGGTTGTTTTTTACTTTTTTAATTATAAATTTTATTTAAAAAATTTACTCTCCCAAAAGTAAAAAACAACCTTAATATCTTCTAAACTACAAATAAATATAATGTTCCAAATTATATATTTGTTATTAACCGATAGTTCTTATAGGCAGTTGTATATATTTTTTGGTAGTATGTCGGTTTTGGGGTTGTTCGAATCCCAGAAAGTGTTGTTTTAAAAAAATGTTTTGAGGCGAATATTTATTAGATAAAGACAAATTAGCCTTATCAAAATGGTTTTTAATAAACGATTACTTTACGAAAAAACTTACACGGATTTTGCGGCTTACAATTTTGCGATTGAACTGGGACTTATAAGTCTCACTCGTCAACGGTGTCAAGTTGAAAATTGCAGTGGGTATATGAATATAGAAAAAGGAAAGATCCGACACGGGGTGAACGGAAGATGGAAATGTAACAAAAAAGGCTGTGGTAAAACACAAAGTATTTTTGGAAAAACCATTTTTGAAAATGCGCACGTTTCTTTAAAATCTTTTTTTGATTTGCTTTACTGTTATTGTGAATCGAAAACCGTGCAAGAGACCATTAATGAATGCAATGTTGCAAGCGAGTCTGTTGTGAATTGGAACAAAAAATTTGATGATATTGTTGTAGAACAAGGCAGATTATTGTTTCGGGAAAGATCGGAGGTCCAGGTCATACTATTGAAGTTGACGAGGTGCATGTGTACACAAGAAAGAATCACAGAGGGCGAGCTTTGGCAGGAGAAAAGTATTGGGTTGTTGGTGCTATCTGTAGAGAAACAAACCAACTTCGATTGTTTCTTACAAGGAAAAGAACAAGGGGGATCCTGCATAGCTTCTTAATATCCGTTGTGGAAACGGGTTCAACAGTTGTTACCGATGGTCGGGCTGGCTACAACGGTCTTACTGATTTAGGGTTCAGCCATAGAGTGATTATCCATGAACAAGAATTTGTGAGTTATAGTGATAATACCTTACATACTAACAAGGTGGAAAGATTGTGGAAAAGTTTAAGAAGTTTTTTACCGGAAAATATTCGCTTTAATTTATTGCAAAAAAAGATAAAAAAATTTGAAATTATAAAAATAATGGCGTTAAATCAGTAGAAAAAAAGTTCTTTATGATTATCGAGTTGATTAAACATAAATTTGTTTGAATTATAGATATCAGTAATATTCGCCTCAAAACATTTTTTTAAAACAACACTTTCTGGGATTCGAACATTCCTCCCCAAAACCGACATACTACCTATTTTTTGGTCTTTCTAATGCTACAATTGCTAAAATAAAAAATAATTTAAATGAGTGCTATGTAAAATATATGAATAGAAGACCGGTTGTTTTGGGTGGTATTAATGTAGGAGTAGAGGCGGATGAAACAGTATTGAGTAGAAGAGGTATTATAAGATCTCCAACAAATACTGATGATTCAACAAGATCAACTGTTTGGATTTTAGGTTTGATAGACCATACTAATGAAAAAATTTTATATTACAGCGTATTCCAAATAGAAGGATAGATACTTTATCCAATATATTGGAGGGTAAAATATTTATTGGTAGTGTTTTATTTAGTGATGGATATCCATCTTACCCATCCGTTGCTAATAATTTATTTTTGAAGCATAGAATAGTTAATCATAGCCAGGGTTTTGTATCTGAAGATGGGATACATACCAATAATATTGAGGGTTTTTGGAGTCATCTTAAGGGAACAATGAGACGTGAAAATGGTGTAGTTAGAAACAACATTGATAAATGGCTAATTAATTATACTTTTAAACGAAGGTATCTTTTAAATGCTACGAGAAATGAGTTTTGTGATGTTTTTATCGAAATACTGAAGTATTATCTGGAATAAATTATATAATTTATTAATTAATATTATTATTTATTGGTTAAATTTCGGTATAATACCCACTGGGTTCGAATCCTGGTATTAACCTAATTAGTTGGGTTATGTTTATCAAAAATATTTAAATCGAAGGCTATGTAAGGTTGGGTCAATACCAGGATTCGAACCCAGTGGGTATTATACCGAAATTGATCCTTATTTATTATATTTATTTTTCATATAAGCCCCCCCCTTACCTTCGGTCGCGTTGCTAAACAAGCCCCAATTCTACTATGGTAAATGGCTTAGTTTTAGAAAGCTTGGAAAAGATGAATATATTGACCAAAAACATCGTTTTAATTATTTCAGATGCAGCAAGATATATGGTGAAGGCAATTATAGCGTTTAAAAGCGATTATGAACAAATGTTACATGTCCAATGCCTTGCACATCTGATACATAATTGTGCCATGAAAATAAAAGCCAATTATAAGGATGTGGATTTTCTTATATCTTCAATAAAGGAATATCAATCCAAAACAAGACAAATTTAGTGTTATTTGAGGAATTAGACACACCGCCTGCAGTAATTGTAACAAGATGGTCATCTTGGTTAAGAGCAGTAAATTATTATTGCGATAATTTTCCATCGATAAAAAACATCGCAGATAAAATGCCTGATGATGGAATATTAGTATATAATGCAAAGAAGCCGTCAGCGGTGAAAACCTTCTTTTTAATTTGTGTGAAATAAATGGATGCTATATGTTTTTGATAGAGACTTTAGATTTAGGCGCTACTGTCTATTTTGGGCCCAAAATAGAAAGTAAAGCAAATGAATGAAGAACTTGGTATATATTCAGCAATTTTTCAAGATAATGAGAAAGCAATTGAATATTTAGTGGAAAGAAGATGGTTACCAAGAGACATCCGATGTGTTTCATGTAACAATAATGACATTAGGATGGTCATCGTTAACTACAATAGAGAGGCAAACGGAAAAATATATAGATGTGAAAACTCTTCATGTAGAAAGAGAAGAAGTATTATGGAGTTTTCTAAGCTACGAACTCCTTAAATTCAAGTTAAATACTACCTAAGAGCTATTTTTTGCTATGTGCCAAAGATGGCTAACTACATTATTATTTCCACTTCTAAAATTTCTGAAAAAACTTTAATACAAATAAAGAGAATTTTATATGAATTCATGGCTTTTTGACTTGGATAGAAATCATAATTTGATAGGTGGGGCTGGACAAACAGTACAGGTTGACGAGACGGCTATCTGTAGGGGACAAGTTATCAGAAACCCATCATCGGCATTGGACGAGATTCCAGGTGTTACATGGCTTGTAGGAATAATTTCAGAAGAAACAAGAGAAGTAGTTCTTAAAATTGTGCTAATAGGAGTGGTGAAACTATGAGTCGTTGTTTAGGAGTCATGTGAGAAGGAGATCAATAGTTAAGTCAGATGGACATAGGTCGTATCCTTGTGTAGTTAGGGAGATAGATTGGGAACATATCATTGTAAACCATAGTGAAGGATTCGTTAATATAGATGGTGATTCAACTAATATCATTGAGAATCTTTGGTCTCATCTAAAAACAGATATTCATACAAGAAGAGGTGTAAGGAAGGATAATATTTTATTTTTTGTCGTTGAATTTGCTTGGAGAAAAATTTACATAAAGAAAAACATACCAGAATATTTTAATGAAGGGTTTGAGAGGCTTTTAAGATACATTCATTTTTAATAAAGAAACTATTTATTTTTTTATTTTATTAAAGGGGAGGGTTACAAATCCACATTTGGGCCCAAAATAGAAAGTAGCGCCTAGATTTGTTTGAAAAGTCATACTTTGATATAGCTTCTGGATACAAGGTTTTTTAATGAAATATATTTTGGATCAGATCCACTTAATCTTAAAGTTTATATAAATTCAAGAATGGAATCAAATGATATTAGCGTAATTGCAAACAGGTTTGATAAAAACATAAGCCCTTCAATTTATTGTTTACTGGATAAGTGCCCCCAACTTCTATATCAGTAGAAAGAAGTTTTTCATTACTAAATAAATCGCTAGCTAAGGATCGAAACTTTTTGCCTAACAACGTCAACAAGTATATGTTTTTATTATTATAATAGTAAAGTGTCAGTAAAGGAAGAATTGAAAAAGACTCCGATGATTAAATAAGAATTTTTGCCGGTTTTTTTTTAAATTGCTACAAATATTTGCTTTTTTTATAAATGCAATTTTTTGGCAATAATAAATGCAATTAGTTTTTGCAATAAATGCAATTTTTTCGACATAAATGCAATTTTTTGATAGCACTACTTATTATTAAACCTCTTAAATAAGGCGTAGCGGAGATTCGAACCTGGATTTCTATTTTCTTCTGAACCACTACACCTAAAAAAATATAAAAATTGAATATATAATCCCGCGATCAGGAGTATAATTTCCCCCCCCCCCAAAAAAAAAAATAAATCCTATAAAAAAATAATAATTAAAACACCATGGAAAGTACACATGATGAAATTTTACAAGAAGTTATGACGAATACCGGAAAAGAAATGATTTTATACCTGCAAGACAACCGTATGCTCCACCGAGAAATTTTTTGTGAAATTTGTGGAAAAAGTATGTCTCTAACGAGATATAAAAAGATTATGGATGGGTTTGCATGGCGTTGTTCAACACGCACCTGTCAACATTTTAAGAAATATTTTTCAGTCCGTAAAAATACTTTTTTTGATGGTCTATCTTGCAGTTTCAGTAGTATATTGAGAATAATCCTTGGGTATTCAACTCGGCAGCCTAGATATTCAATACAGCTTGCAAGTGCTCATTCAAAAAAATTTATTTTAAAAGTAGTAAATAAACTTGTTGAACTAATTAGTCCCACAAATTTCAATACCAATAAACTAGGAGACCCTGGAAAAATAGTTCAGGTTGATGACACAATGTTAAACTATAAGTGTAAGAGTCACCGCGGCAGATCTCCTAACAACAGGACTGATGCCATCTGTATCATTGAATATGAAAACAAAATTACCAGATGCTTTGCAACCGTTATTCCTAATAAGCAGCAATGCACAATAGTTCCTATTATTTGTTCACAGGTTGCTGCAGGCTCGATTATTCATACTGATGAACATCGCGCGTACATTAATTTACGTAACTATAATTTTATACACGGTACAGTTTGTCATAAGTACGAGTTTTTAAATCGAATTACAGGTGTGAATACTCAAGGAGTCGAGTGTTTTAATAATGAGTTAAAGTTGGAGATTAAAAAAGGAAAGGAGTAGAAACAAACAAAAGAGAAAGGTTTTTAGGGGAGTTTTGTTTTTATTTTAATAACAAATCTAGGTTTCTAAGTGCTGTTTTTGATTTAATAAAAGTCTAATCTGTTTGTTCGTTTATATTTTATATTTTCTTCTTTATATCAGGAGTCTGATTCCCCCGGGGTGAAATCAGACTCCTGATCCTAATCCCGTACCTTGAAAACTAAGAAAACCAAAAAAAAAACATTCTTTCATGGTTGATCCTATAAAAACAATTGATGAATGCAACAAAATTCTTTACATTGTAAACGGGAATGTGGTAGAAAAATCGTGCAGACATGCATCATACCGATTAAAGAAGAAAGCCTCCTTGTTTGTTGACATAGAAGGTGTGTTATATCTTTATGATATAAAGGGCAATCATAAAAGAATGTTTTTAAGCACACAGGTTGAGCTTATGAAGCTTGAAGTAAAAAAGCTACATGACCAAAACCATTTTGGACAAAATAGGCTAAGTGCATTGTGTAATCAATATTTCTTTAAAATACCAAGAGAATTGGTTCGAAAATTTTTTAGTGAATGTCTCGTCTGCGTTCAAGCACAGCCCCTAAAACAAAAGAAAAATTTCAACATATTACGTCAATTTTTGCGATGAAACGTTTAATAATTGTCCTTATTGATATGCGGATTTTTAAAGAAATTAACAGTGGTTTTTGCTGGATATTTACAGGAATAGATGTTTATAGCAAGTTTTCATTTGCGATACCCCTATCCAATCAATCTTGGTCAGGTGTGAGAGATGTTTTAGAAGATTTTTTTTAAGTTTGGTGTTTCAAAGATATTGCAGTCATATAATGGAAAGGAATTTAAAAACGAAAACATTGAAAATCTTTGTTTAGATTATAAAGTTAAAATGGTTCACGAAGACCTCGCCATCCTCAAACTCAAGGGCAAGTAGAAAGATTTAATCAAACATTAACATGATATTTACGAAAATTTATTTGTGCTGAAACTAATAACGAAAAAAATGGATTAAAATATTTATCTAAAGTGACCTAATAGTATAATATTGCAACCCACGAGGCAACAAAAAAATCAACATTTGAACTTTTTTATGGCAGAAAAGGCTTTAATACAATAATACAAAATGATTATTCTGAGGTAATAAACAGCGCTACAGAAAATGAAGATCTTTTAATCGCTGATGTACACAGTATTTCTTTGAAATATTTCGAAAGAATGGATAGAAAATGTGTTCATAATTCTATTCATGATTTTCAAATTGATAATAAAGTTTTAATTTATAAAGACTTGGATAATAGCAATAGCAACAGAATAAAGAAACTAGAAAGTTTTTATTATCCTCCATGAGTTGTTGTTGAGCTGTTTTAGAGTGATGGGTTACTTGTTGATATTGATGGAAAAAAATCACAGTAGGTTGTACTAGAGCTAAAAAAGTTTAAATTAAGAATAAATCCTTGCTGTTTAATTTTATGTCTCGGGTTTTTAACAAATTTATTTTTTTACAAACAATAAATATAGATGCTTTAATAATAAATATGAAAAAACCAAGGCTCGAACCCTGCGCGTGCTGGGCTCGTGACAATAATTAATAATTAAATTAATAAATAATATTTTAAGATAACAAAGTCCTTATAATTAAATACCGTACTTTTAATAAATTATTTTGACTTTCTAATTAATTCTTTGATCTATAAAAAGGATTTGTTTTTTGCTTCTTAGATAACCTTGGTTTTCCAAAAAATCTTCAGATACAAAACGGTTACACTCAACATTCATGGTTTAAAAAGAGAGCTGTTTCTGTGGATAGTCATATTTCTGTGATTGTATAAACATATTTTTTGTTCACACCGTAAAAATATGCTAGCATATTTGTTATAGACATTGTATTTTAAGAATGTAGTTTCAGTAAATATAATCATTTTCTATTGGTCGTTATTCTGATGCTCGTTGTTCCAGTATTAAGTATTCTAATAAATACTTCCGGTTAATGTTGTTAAAACCGAAGCTTTATATTAAAACTTTTCTCTCTGAGCTCCTGTGCGGATTTGAAGGAATTCACTTTGAAATATTTTATAAAAAAAACAGATTTTTATATCAAGAGGTGCTATTTATTTATGAGGTTAGTAGGAGATATTCTACCACATATAGAATATATCGTTTGTAACAAGATTATGTCGTAAACTATTTCTCGAAAGTTACACTCAATTATAACATAAAAGATTGTGGTTCTTGCTGTAGAATTTGAACTATGTTTACAGTTTTAAGAGGTATTTATAAAAAACTTGGTTACCTGAAAATTTTGGTTAGGAATACAACAACAAAGACGTCGCCCTATTCATTGACAAACATATTGGTTGGTATGGATATTCATTTTTGCTTATAAATTAAAATATTGTCTGATGTATGTATATTTAAACAACCTCGTTTGTTAGAAATTCAAATTATACTTCTTTAAATACATGGTTGGCATTTAAATTAGGATTCCCTTTATCAACATTAAGCAATTAAATAAACATTCAGTCATTACAATATTATTTTTATATATGTGACAACCCTCCTTATATTAATTATATCCTAGATGTTACATCCCTAGGTATAATAATGTCTTTTTGTTGTTGGTGCTGAATAAAGTGTAAGAAATATTACCAAAAAAAAAATTATAATTAACATCTTTTAGAAATAAAATCTTTGGCACTTATTTTACAAATCAAAATTGTAGAAATAAAATAAAGTTAATCAACATTTAAGTAAATCAACATTTGAGTGATGATTATTGAATGCAATCATTTGTTAAAAGCATGAGCTTGTTTATGAATGAGATGTACGTGTTATTTTATTGGATACATAAAATTATACACAAAAACCTGTTTGTTCATTGATGATGACACACAGATTTATATTTAAGCATTGTTTCATTCACTTGAACCATATAATCCCGATATTATTGCGTGATGATAATGTCATTCGTCAAATATCCTACTGTGCTATCTAATTGATGTTTAAAGATACTGTATCAACACAATATTTTATTATAGCTCTTAAAATATTACTAAGTTTGAGGAAAAAACATATCCTAACTGAAGAATATTCTTTGAAACATTTTTTTTATGTCTGCGATGACACGAAGCGCCAATAACTACATATTTGTACAAACATCAATGGGCTACTGTACATGTCATGTGAACACAGCAAGTTTCTTCAAACACTAAGACATAAACTTTAGAAAGTAGAAAGTTTCGACCACTGATTCAAACATTTTATATTTCACCACAGCAATAAATATTGTTTGTTTTATTGTACGATGTGTTAATTACATCCTTTATTTTTCGGAAATATCGAGTGATATTGTTTATAATCCATTTAATTTATTTGTTCCCCGGTAGTAAAGCCCGAAAACTGGGCCTTTTAAATAATAAAAGAACTGTTGCCATCTAAAACATTTCCTTCTACGGACTATCCAATTCTAATCTTAACACGTTTATTTATAAAAGCATTCTTAAAACATTTATTTATAAAAACATTTAAATGATAATTGACTCTGTCTTAATCTCAAACCTGATCATAAATATATATTTCCTCATCAAACTTTAATAATTAATTACATTTTTCGGAAACTAACAAAAAAATAATATTTCCAAACGGGGTAATTAACAAATAACAAAAATTTTATACAGCGTTCTACTAATACACATTTGCTGTGGCTCAGGTTGTGTCATTAAGGTTTTATAAATTATAGGCGGTTGTACTTATATTTTCTCATCTAATATTTGAAATAAATATAATTGGTGTCTGGTTTTGTGTAATATATGCTTTCTAAAGGATGGTGTCGTGTCCGTATGTTACAATATTATTTTTGCTCGGTCTGTTCTTTCTAAATATCTTTGCACCTTAAAACATTTTCTCAATTTTAGAGGCACAGAACAACATAATTTTTCGTAAACTTTTCTTGTGTACTTTTAAAAGGTTATATAAATGATAAAGCTTTCCATAAACAAAAAAGTATAATAAATTTCATCCACTCATTTATATTTATGGTTGTTGTTGTTAAAAAAAACAGAATTTATAGGTTGACTAAACTCAGAAACTCACCACAGTTTTTTTTAATTAAATTAATACTTAATTAGAAAATATTTTTAAGTCCCTCAAAAAAAAAGTATAATTTAATTACAAAAATAATATTACGTCATTAGTTTTAATTAAATAGAATTTAATGTCTGAGATACTAAAAATATTTTCCAATTAAATATTTATTTAATCAAAAAATTTTTTAATTCTTTACAAATTTTTTAAAAAGATTTAAAAAAAGAAGAGATTTAAAAAATCTTAATTAGAAATTGATAAAGTTTTTAATAAAAATTTAATCTTTCTATGTCTAGAACTTATTTTTTTAAAGAAGAAGTTGAAGATCTTTTTCTATTCGATAAAAGTTCATTCCCTTTTTTATTAAAACAATACTTTTTTAATCTAAAAATAATGTTCTTATCAACAAATGTGGTTTTTTTTAAAATCTATTATTAAATTAAAACTATAAATCTACCCATGCTGAGTGATTTACCACATGAAAATATTTCAGAAGAATTACAGAGCAATCAGAATTTAAATAATTGAGAATGATGCATTTAATAGAAAAACGTAAATTTGAAAAACAGAATGCATTTATTGAATACTTCTCAATTGACAATTGAGACGTTTTTATTGTCAATTGAAGAGGAAGTTTATTTTAAAATGAACTTCCAGGGAGAGTCAAAATTTACGAAAGAAAGAGAGTTGAAATACATCTTTGAACATAAGGAACCATTCCCAACCGTTCAAGCATGTCTTTAAAATCAATGAAGAATTAAAAAAATCGGATTCCTACAAAGTTTTTAAATGTAAAGAATTAAATTGTGAAAAAATTTACACGTCAGCACATGGATTGAAATATCATTCAGAAAAAGGGCATATAGAAAATAATGATAACAATAAACCTTTTAGTTGTGGTGTTGAAGGATGTAAAAAGAAATATAAGAACTCGAACGGTTTAAAATATCATGTTGAACATGGACATTAAAATCTTTAATATTTGATTAAAGTGGTAATAGTTGAATATTTTTAGATTAAGAGTTGAATTTTTAATTAATTTGTTTGATAAAATTCTTTAGTGGTTTAATTATCACAAAATTTAGAACATTCCAAATCAATTCTATGCGATGGTGAAGTATGGGTCACCCAAAAGATAAATTAAAAAATAAAAAAAAAATTATTAAATTTTAAAAAATCAATTAACAAAATTTAAATGAGATTTTAGAAAATATTTTTATAGGAATTTTTTAATAAATTTAATTAACTGGATAAATGTAGATACTAATAACCAAAAAACCTCTAAAAACTAACATTTTCATTACTACGCCTTTGAAACCCACGATTCTAAAATCATTATAATTAACTTTTTGTTCAGAATTTTAAACCTCTTTTTTTCCTCATGTCATTTTTGATGTTCCCCCACCACCCTTCAATTGTGTTTGTGTGAATATCCGTATTAGGTACTTTAAAATTAATTGAATGGTCGGACTGTTCGATGAGTATAATTACAATTGGGAATACATTCCAAATTCCAATTGTCAGTAAAATAACCAGGCCGCTGATCACTATAAATAATCGATCCTCGGTTTTATAAACCTTTTAATCAACCCTACAAGTGTCTCTCTGTCCCTTCTTATAATTACTTGCCCCGTACCACTTATTTGTCCCCCTTTCGATTCCACAAAACAGCCATATTTCTGTATACCATCGACCTCGAAAATATTTTGATTTTTTGGAAATTAAAGTCTCATCTATTTCGACAATGACATTTTCACCACCAATCATGAGTTCTTCATCGGTCAAGACCAATAAAGAGGATGAACAGAATTTCCCCTAAAAAGTTATTCTAATCCGAAAGTGTCTTGCCACCAATCCCAACCATTCCCGAAATTCTATTTGTTGGAATATCCTGGAGCCAAAAATAAATGATCAGAATTAGTTGTTTTAAGATTAAGTTTACTTTTTGCAAAAAACTGTTTTTACGTATTGAGGCTTGTGAACATTTTAAATCGGCAGCGGAAAAGGTAACCGTCTGACTTTCCCATTCTTTTAATTAAAGACATTTCAATGCCACACTGGCATCTTACACTTGTAGAAATTATTCCATGTAATTGAAATAACGTATACAAGATAATTAATCATTTACGGAATTAAATAGTGTGAAATATCGTCATGTGCATGGTTTTAGGTAACTTTTTCTAAAATTCATTTAAATTTTGTAAATTAAATTTTTTTTTTATTTTTTAATTTAATTTTTTGGGTGACCCATACTTCACCATCGCCAAATTTATTATCAAGGAAACAAGTGTCTTGATAAATAAATTTGTTGTAAAGGAACTAACAAGTTAGTAAAAAATAATCTCAAACATAAAAGTAATTATACAATAAACATTTAACATATATGTTATTAGGTACTTAATATATATGTTATTGGTACTTAATATATATGTTATTAATACTTAATATACACTAAAGGTCACTCTCAAATAAAAGATTTTCTTGTTTGATAGGTAGATCTAAATTTAAAGAAGCTATTGCTTCTGTTAAACAATCATCACTTATCAAGTATGAGTATTCACACAATTATACGTGGTATCATTAAAGTCGTATGTAATTTAAAATTGGGTACTCCTTTTACTATAGATGGAAAGGTTGAACCAGTAGCATAATATCCTTATCACATATGAGTGCATTCTACTTGGCTCTAATGATATATTAGAATTCATACATGGGAATGTATTATATGCTTTGGTCATAGACATATTTAATCCTTTATATTCAGTAAACAGTGCTCGTTTTACTCGTAAATGTCACTTTACTCATATACGGCCTAAATGAGGAAAAGACGTGTATTGCAGCAACCAAACACATTCTTATATTAAAGAGACATAAGATGTATTCATAACTCATTAACAACACTACTCAGTGTTGAAATAATTATATTCTTACAAGATAAATGAGTAAGTATACGATATGAAATAAATCTTTACACATAACTCTTACAGATGGACATCAATGTATGAAACAAAGAGTTATTAGTCGTCGACGTCAATCACATTAACTATTAAAAAGAATTTGTCAGTAAATTATCCTTTAATGGATATTAACAAATTTTTTTAGGTGAAAACAAAGCTTTGTGACAAGAAACATTCTTTTATGGTTAATACCCTTTACGAGATATACAAACAAAGAGGAATTAAAACATAACCTGGTTTATGTTTGTTCAATTACACTAAAATACAAATTTACTACTTAAAAAAGTTAAATTTTCCTTAATTGGAAAGTCAACTTCCCATTTACTAAACAGGTTAAATTAAAAAAAGGTTAATACTCCAAATCGTGGGTCTAGGTTACCAAATTCTTTTTGATGTATAGTATTAAATATATAAAAGATACCTCTATTTTAAAAGTGCAATAAATGTTTAACACTTTATTAATAAGAAAACTGGAATTTAATCATTTTTATCTATTTTTTCGAAAAAAATAAAGTACCAAGGTCTATTTTCTTTATAATTGGAAACAGCCATGATAATATAATTGGTTGGGATGGCTTATACAACATATTTAAATTCGAATATGTGATCACATCTTTATAAAACCAGATAATTTATAAAATGTTTTTATTAATAAAAAGAATTCAGAAAGTGGATTTCAGTGTAAATTTAATCAAAAACACTTTCTATTTCTACTTATTTTTGATATATGGTTTAGAATAATTGATAAAACTTTGTATGCTTGAATATTTACACTATTTTATTTATTTAATGACACGTATTTAAGGCACATATTATCAAAGGAATTTAAATGTTGATATGGTTTCTATTCGTCGATATTAATAAGTAAACTCCCAATATAAACCACGGGAAGTATTGTATTATTGTGACAGTGTTGTTTTTTATCAAATTTGATAATTTTAATAGTATTAGAAAATCCTTTGTGTGATTTATATTTTGTTTTATTTAATTGCACTTCTTAAACAATCGGTTCATTGTTTTTTTTTACTATTATACCATTCTAATAACATCCTCCTAAGTCTCTAGGTTCTTAAATGAAGCTTGATCATCTAATCATAATTTTTAAACAACAAAGTCTTAATAGCAATTTTCCTTAAAATAAAAGATCTTTTATATTTTTACTTCTTTTACAATTATTACATTTTGTATTAGAACATCTTCGTCCAAAGTCTTTGTTAATTCCTTATTTTAGAGAAGATTATACATACCATTTACTTTTTTAATAAAAATGTATCAAAATGCCATTAAAAAAATACATTCTCTATTCAAACCGTCTTCCAAATTATCATTAGGATTAATACAAAAGGTTTTCAATAAATATTGGTGTTTCAAAATTCCGATCCACAACTCGAATTTACCCCTAAATATTCCTAAGTTCGAAAAATAACCTATAAACAAAATACATGATTTGTATTTGTCATAACATTTACTTTAACCGAAAGCTATAAAATGCAAACCTGTGTAATCTATAAACATAATAAAAATAATTTATATGAAAGAGTAGTTGGAATCAATAATTGGCACAAAGGTTGATATTTAACCGAAATGTTTTAAGATTAATAATAACATGATCTCATAAACCAATCGCACCCCTTTAAAACTACAAGTCTATACATAAAATATTAAAAAATCTTAATCTTTATTAGAATTTGAAACGGTTTAAAAATATTTACAAAAAAAAAAGAAATTCAATACAAGAAGTCGATCACATGAGTTAAAATTACTTTCTTACATACACACCATAACTAATAAATCTGTGTATTGCTAGAAACCGTTGTTATATCACAATATGATTTGTCGTATGCCGTAAATAACCCCACAAATTTAAATCGTAGCAACATTTCCATTTACAAGTAAAAATAGTTATTCGTTCCAAATATTAGATCTAATGATTTCTTTTGATCTCTCAGCTACTTTGACACAAAACGTTTCTTTGGTTTCACAACAAATTTCCGTATAGATTTAATAGGTCGACCAAACTTTTTTTCTACTAAAATTTTATTCATCATAACAAACCAATTTAGGTTTTTTACAGCAATCTTCATTGCTTCTCGTATGACACACCAGAAACAAAGGATGTATGTAATGAAATTTACGTTGTTTTAACATTTGTTTAATTAAACATTCATTCTGACACTCAAAAAAAATTTAAAAGCAACCTGCCGTTTTCAAGTAAAACTAAAACTTTAGAGCATTTTTACCGATTTTATTGATCTATAATCTGCTGCCACCAAAAGTTTATTTGGTAGTATGTCCATTCATTTTTGTCTACAAGGACCAACTCTTTGCGATTCATCAAATTAGTACATTTTTTGGGCTCGTGAGTGATAACAGAGGGCTATTTTCACCTAATCCTTTTAATAAACAAAATGCTTGTGTGTAGTTTACAATGAAAAGAACAAATACGTGAATGACTTGGTAATATATTCGAGAGAAAGTTTTGCTTATTTAATATCTTAATGCGTAATTAAAAGACATAATAGAATGTTATGAAGGTTTTCATAAGAAAAGTGGGGTATTGAGTAATTTTCTTGGAAGGTTGTAAAATACAAAAGTTTTTTAAGAACTTTATCCAGTAAATTTTATAATAAGTCGAAACAAATGTGATGTGCGGAGATTGTTACTTTGATATAAATATCACGTTTACCAGTAAAACATGCAATCTGGATGTTGTAATTTATTAACCTTGTACCTGAAAAAGTAGTAATAATCAGTCAGCTCCTACCTGTTAAGCAATATGGGGAAGCTCATCAGTATGATTTAAACCAAGATTCACTTATTCGACATATTCTGAATCCTACATTAAGGTTCGTTAATTCACAACTGCAGGGCGACATCCGAACATGTTAAAATAAAGGAATGATTATACTTCTTGTTTTTTATATTGGAACAATGTGTGACTGAAGGAATATCAAAATATAGTTGATTATTATAAAAAAGACGCTGAATATTAAAATGTTTGTGTAATTTTTGTGTAGTTGGTGTAAAAGTTTATAGGTCACCTTCATTTGCTGAGCTCATTACTGATTGTTTAATAAAAAAGAAGAAGCTATCAATTCTTGTTAGAGTGTATTAATTAAGGAGAAAGAGTTTATTTTTAAGTACGAATTTATTTCACAATACGAATTTATTTTAGAGTCAAATTTATTTTAGAGTCAAATTTATTTCAAAGTACGAATATATTTTAGAGTAATTCTACACTAGCATCAATTTCTTTACACAATCTTTTCTTATCTTCTTCTATTCTTTCAACCAATTCATTTAAAACTTCTTTTAGATTCAAATCAATCACATCCTTCACACTAAAATGAGAAGGACAATCATAAAAATATGTAAATATATCAATCCCCTTCATTTCAACCGCCTTCTCTAAAAGTAATTCATCAAAGATTTCATTAAATTTTCCCTTTACAAGATTCACTGAAAAGGATTCCGATTCATTGAAATCAAAAGAGAAATTATATTTCTTAGAACATTTCATAAAATGTGATTTACAAGATTGAATATAATCAGGGTTCTGTAAATTACAGCTACTTCCACACCTATAACAGAATATCATTGTAGAATTACATTTAATTGAATAAGCAAAGTAGCCAAGTCTGGCTAACAGTGTGGAATTCTCTGCATCCTTTTTATAAAAATCAAACGACTTTTTTCTGGAAGTTCCGGTGTGTAAATTTAAAATAAAACATCCTTTGGAATGTGAATAATGTTCTGTGGCAGGGATGTCAGTTTCTTCCCATCCTTCTAATGACTTATTACAAAAGACACATGTTACGTTATCAGAGGTATCAAACCCGTCAAAATTAAATCCTGATATTGCAAACATTGATTCTTTATCTCTAAAAAATTCATAATCTGAAAACTTGAATGACTTCATTCTTGTTTCATAAGAATACATTGTTGGATTGGAATCAATTAAATAAAAAGGATATGACTCGGGATCTAATCTCGTTTTTAGGAGAACTGTTTTATTTCTGATAGTTCAATGAAATAGACACGTAATATTTTTACTATATACATCACAAAACCCATAGATTATTATAACAAAGGGTGGTTTATATGGCAGACAACCTTCAATATCTGGAAAATTATTAGAAAACCCTTTTCAATACAACAAAAATATTGGCTTGTTTTTGAGCAAAAAATAAACACAAACCTCGTATGAGAATGTGCAAGGGTGTTATATTAAAGTATATTTATATATAAGTAGTAGTCAGTTTACGGTTGTGCCCTACAGGGTTGGTTCTTCTTCTTTTCAACGATGAATTCATACTTTTTTAAATTAGTGACAATAAAATTATGATACAAATATGAATTCATTTATAGGAGATAGTTTTGTATGAAATTGGTTTATTTAACTGATACAAATATGAATTCATTTAAACGAGTTAAATTGGCGGTTATTGTTTTTATTTATAATGGTTTAAATCAACAATTTAAAAATCTTGAATCAAATATTTAACTACGGGTTATCAATCACTTTTAACTGCCGAGTATTCGATAATTCTTATAGTTTTAATGGTACAAATTTGATTTATAGATTTGTTGTTGTATTATTTTAATTCTGCCTTCTTTTATAGAAATTTAATAATATCATTCATACTTTTTATTATCCGTCAATACGAAAATTGTTTATATAGTGAAAATGTTCATAAAAGTGGGGTTTATATTCAAAATATCATTTTGCCAATATTTTTTACTGAGATTTTAATAAAAATGATTGTTGTTATGACAATGATTGTACTTAAAAGAAATATAAAACACTAGTATGATTCTTGTTTTTATCAAGGGCTTCATTTCTCTGAAATATTAAGCACGATAGCCTTTTTTTGCAAAAACGAATTATTTATCATATCAGGTTGTTATAAAGCATCCTATGTTTAGTTTTAAATCAAGGACCCCATAAATTAATTGTCTTCTTTAATAGGGGTGTTATTTAGTACACTAAAAATTAATTTCGTGTAGTGATAAATAAAATACCGTGAAATAAAATCCCACGGGTTCGAATCCCGTATCGGTGAAAAAGTAAAAAAATAAATTTTTAATCATCATTATTTGTTCCTACATTAGGAATTCCAAACCCATTTCTTTGTACGGTCCTTCTGGTAGTTCGACTTAATTCAAGATAGTAATTAATTTTGAAACTTTCAATTTCTCTTTTTTCATCATCGGCTAAATTATTAATAGATGGAGCGTGTCCATTCTCCAATACATTTGCTTCAACATTGAAACCATTGTAGCCCAGAGGAGATTTCACAGGTGACATATTTATCGAATGATTATATTTAAGATTATATTCATAAGTGATTTGATGTAACTTATAAATCCAGCTTAAACTATTTTCAATAGACATCACTGACAAAAGCATTCTTTTTAATGTAAAATTTACCCTTTCTACTCTGACTTTGAGGATGATACGGTATTCCGAAAATTTGACGAATATTAAACATATTGCATAAAAAAGAAATTTTGCTATTCTTGAACTCCATATCATGATCTGAATGAAGGGGGATAAAACAATTTAAGAATAATGATTCCAGATGAAAGTATACCTCATCAGCCGTTTTATTTAAACAAGCAAATGACCATAAAAATTTTGAATTGCAATCAATTATATTTAGAATGCATTTATAATGATCGTTTGAATCACTATAGTTAATGATATAAGTTATGTCAATTTGATATTTTTCCATTATAATAATTGGGTTTACACTTATATGAACAATTTCAGTTGTTCTTTGGGAACAAATAGTGCAATTATCAAGAACATTTTTAACATCTGCGATTTTTATGTTGTAATATTTTGTTTGTAATTCTCTAAAAAGAGAATTTATTCTACGGTGTGATCGCAAATGAAGGTCATTTATGATTCTCGTTTTTCGTTCTTCTTCAAAGTCAAGTAGAAACTCCAATAAGTCACCATTTATTGCTTGTACAAAAATTCTTCTTTTTATAATAATTAGTTTTTCACATTTTTTTAGTATCTTCTTTTCTTGACAAGAATATTCAGCAGGAAGTTTATTTCTTGTCATATAATTGACAATATCGGTATATTCTGAAACGTTGCATATCGTTATTCTTTTAGACATGGTCTAAATCTCATAGTAAGATACTTTTAATTTTTTATTAAAATATATTAACTCTAGTCTGGATTAGAACCCGTATGATTTTATTTATCACGACACTAAAATTTAATTTCGAAATAGAAATTAGGACTTAAACCAAATAATAAATCTTTTATTGTATCAGTTATATTATAAGCAAACAAATGATATTTTCCAGAAAATACATTTATTAGATCCGGTTGACTTTAGAATAATATTTTCAACAGTTTGCGCATTTGAAAAAGACTGTGAGATCGACAATGGGTTGTGATTTATAGTTTTTATTTGAAGCTCGTGATTTAATGGTTATTTTTGCATCGATAATGATCGCAATAAATTGTAATGACAGGGTACATATTGATAGTAGTGTAATATATATTTCTTTCAGCATAGTCTACGACAATATAGTATAATATAACACCATCTTTAATTTTCTTTTGTCGTAGTTTCGAACAATGGGTACATGGTTTCGTATATTTGTGTAATGAAGAGAAAGTAGTTAAAGAAACATAACACACTTGTATTTTACAATATAAACCCGGCTTCTCTCCGAATAAACACAATATCAATCAATAATGAGTCATCAAACAACCACAATTATTATTAACTACTGTTTCATAAAAAAAACAAGTAATCTGAATTTTTGAATAAAAAAGTTAAATTAACTTTTAGAAAATCAATGTATTATTCTTTCAAGAAGGTTTTGATAGGTGCTCTTTTCTCAATTGATTAATTATAAAATAGATGTTATTGTGCATTAGTATAAAAAATATCAATTTATAATTCATCTTTAATCAAGTTTTTTAATCGTATTTTCATAAAAAAGGTTAAAACTTCAAATAACAGAAGGTCGCTTTTCAGGATCTTTTTATATGTTCCACTATTTGATTTCTTAGTATCTCATAAATTTCTTGATTTCCACATAGATATTTGCTCGAAATAATAAACGCATCCAATATTGGATTAAAAAACAACGATATTTTAAAATGAACTACACCATTCTTCCTCTTTAATGTACAAAAATAATTTTTAGGGTGCTTTTCAAATGCTATATTCTTTTCTAAACAAAATATTTCAATAAAATCTCGTAATCCATTATGACAATTCACTTTCTTTGCCTTTATACCACGAAAAAAACCTTGAATAAACGATTTCCTTATTTTAGGAACAATTGATTCCAGATTAGGTTTTCCTTCAAGAACTTGTAAATTTTGAAGAACTAATCCTGGTTTGGCTTCAGTCTTCTGAAAAAGATAATTGATAAACTGTTTTATTATTTCCTCTTTATTTGTGGTTGTTAAGTCCGAGAAATCTATTTTATTGTTTATAGGCTTGTTTTCTAATAATAAATAATATAAAGAGACTATTGGTTTGTTTATCCAACTTATTTTTTCGTTATTCTCTTTTGGATTTTACAAAAATTCTCAAAACATTTCAAATCGTCTCTGATATTAAGAAATTGATTGAAGACTATCTTCTCTAATAAAATTATTAAGTTATAATCTAATTCGAGAATGCCCATCCTATCAAACATATAATTATCTGGTTCTGTTTTAAAACCATAGTTGGTCCATTCAGCCTTTATAATTTCAGATATAGTTAACCTTTCACCCGATTTAATATTAATGGTGTTAAGTAGCAACGATTTTGCTGAATCTTCAATATAATTTGGAATTTCGAATTTTCCGTGTTTAATCTTTTGTTGTAGTTGTTTCAATTCTTTATCATCAAAAGGTACAAACCCACATAACATTGTATACAATATAATACCTAAACTCCAAACATCAATCTCAGGACCAAGATACTTCTGTCCATTCAATAATTCTGGTGCTGCAAAATAAAGAGAACCACAGAACGTGGTCAGAAACCTTTTTGTGTCATAAAAATTAGAAAGCCCGAAATCTATTATTTTCACGTTACCATTAATATCAATAATTATGTTTTCTATTTTCAAATCTCTATGTACTATTGAATTTTTATGCATATAATCTATACCTGAAACGATTTGTCTAAAAATTCTTCGAGCTTCTAGCTCTTTCATAGGTCCTTTATCTAAAATAATATCAAATAGTTGTTGTCCTTGAGCGTATTCAAAAACAAGAAAGAAATAATCTTCATTATACACAAAATCAATCAATCTTACAATATGTGGATGTTTCAATAATGCAGATATTAATATTTCTCTATAAATTCTTATTTCCCTTTTTTCTTGTTTTTCTTTTGCCATTGTAGGATTTGGTCTTTTTCTAGCTATAATCTTTATAGCAACCTTTTCTTTTGTATTATTATTTATTGCCAGCTTAACTTTACTGCTACTACCCATCCCAATACTTTTTATAAAGGTATAATTCTTTATTTTTATATTTTTAGGATAAAGAGAATCTTCATCGCTTTCAGTTTCACAACCAAAATCCTTTAAAACTTGATCTTTTATTTCCGATGTTTTCTTTCTTGCTTTAAGATTCTTAGAAACATCTTGTGGCATATTATAAAATTATAAACTTTTCATTTAATATGTCGTTGAGTTTAAAAAGATTGTTTTAGAAATCTTCAATCACTATGACGTAAAAATGGATAAATTATAATGAAGTTAAAAGGAAAGACATGTTTAAAATAGACAAATGAATTTATTATATAATTGTTAATTCCGGAAATCTTTCTTTTATAAAGATTACAAATATTTCTTTACCTTTGTTGTATTGATATAAGAAATTTATAGGACATCTCAACCTGATTTTTATGATTATTTCTACAATATCATCGTTCTTAAAATTAAAAAGTATTTCTAAATGACCACTTTTAAATATTTTATTCTCACTTTCAAGTTTCTCTTTTAATTCCGTCTTCAATTTATTTTTTAAAACCGCAAAATTTTCATAGGTGGTTTTAAAATAAAACTCTTCTGTTTTATAACTTGATTTATTGAGATTAATAATTGTATCATCACTCAGACCATTGTTAGGCATACTAGTTTGTTTTGAATCTTTCAAAAGAGTTGTATAAAGCAACCCTATTTCAATAACCTCGTAAACTTCTTCTTTAATTTCTATGTAATCTCCAATATCGAATGGTCTAATAAAGAACATTAAGATTGTAGACTTGAAGAATTCTGAAAGAAACTTACTAAATATAAAGTTTAAAGGTAATAACACACCAGCTATTGCTGCTATTACACCTTTAAAATCACCAGTCCTTCCGAAAAGAGCCGCAATAAATAAAATTAACATTGGCAACAAAATGATATAAAAAATAATTGAAAGTTTTTTCAATCCTTTGTCCTTTGAGGTCAAAGATTTAGAAAGTAGTTTCTTATCTTTATATATTTTATAAACAGCTTGTAAGAATTCAGTTTCCGTGATTTGATCATCTTCATTGTAATCAATTGTAAAGAAAGCTTCAATTTCTTCGTCTGTCCAATTAAATCTTTTTAAATCATCCACTTTTATTGCATCACCACCTGCTATCTCCTTAAAAAGTTCTTTTGGGGTTTCAAGCAATCCTCTACCACAACTTCTTTCCAAACTAAGAAGTAGTTCACACTTCTTTTCGTTCAATGTAACTTTATCCTTAAAATGACCGTAGTGAATTTTGTACGCCAAATAAGAAATTATAAGCTCACAAATCAGAAAATAACCTAGCAAAAGAACACCCAAAGTTACAAAGCTATGAAATACTGACACCTTTATCACCCACTTATCCTTCAATATATTGGTTTCTATTTCTAATTCCATCAGATTCTCAGTTTCAATGATTGGAACAAGATGTAAAAATACAGAAATCCCAAATAGAACCGCAAAAATTTCAAGCACGATAGAATTATTGATAATAAAAAGCGACTTAAAGTTCTGTACATTCTGTATCATTGAATAATACCTTGTCAATAACGAGAACAACAAGCTAGAAATAAGCCAAAACAAAGTACCCAACAAAAATACAGCACTAAAAAAAATAAACAAATTTACGATTCCAATTAATTTTTTTTTCGGTGAAAGAATTCCTTTATTAACACAAAAGATATAAATTAAAAGACCTGTAATTATTATAGACATAATAATTTTTATAGTTATTATCTTTTTTAAAGGTAATTTAAGGTTAAACTTTCTATCTTCAGATATACCTTTAACTATAATTTCTCTTTTTAGTTTCTTATCTTTCTTTTTAAATATTCCCATTTTTTTTGAAGAATTATTTTTTCTTTTAAATGAATTAATCAGTTGATCAGAGTTAATAACACATTTATAATATTCGGATCATGTAAGGTTTCTCCCCCCCAGGGGGGAGAAACCTTACATGACAAATTAATAAAAATAAAATAAAAATAAAATAAAATAAAATAAAATAAAAATAAAATAAAATAAAAATAAAATAAAATAAAAATAAAATTATTACCTGAATATAAAAATATTAAATTAAAGTAAAAAAATACAAATAAATAAAAACATTAATAATATATTATAAATCTATCTCTAAATAAGCTAATAAATACAAATATTTATATAATCGTTAAATGTTAATAATCAAAATAAAATTTAAAAGAATTAAATATTTTAGTCCTTATGTTAAATGCTTTCTTTGAATCTTGTCTCGCGCCGATAATTTACGGTAGTACCGATGACGCATTAAGGTACATGATGGACATTGGCCTTATGCCGAGGTTTAAACGTTGCCCCGGGTGTACCACCCAGATGTTACATGTGGTTTATAAAAAAACTGCAGATGGGGTCGCTTTTCGCTGCATGAACGGAGAGTGTATAAATTATAAATCTTATTTTTCAATAAGAGCAGGCACATTCTTTGATGGCTTTAAAATAAGTCTCAATAGATGCCTATTTATAATTTACAAATGGGGAAAGGATGAATCTCAATCATCAATAGCCCAGGACACAGGAATAGGGAGACAAACATTAATTAATTTTTATAGTAAAATGCGATTAATGACTCTGAACTATTGGCGAATGCTTCCACTAAGTCTGGGTGGCAATGGGATAACATGTCAAATAGATGAAAGTCTATTTAGACACAAGCCTAAAAACCATAGGGGAAGGGCTACCAGTAATGAATTATGGGTGTTTGGAATTGCAGATACTTCCTATAAACCAGCCAGGGTCTATCTGAAATTGGTTGAGGATCGTAGTGCAGCACAATTACTTCCCATAATTCAACAGGTTTGCCGCCCAGGGACTGTGATTTACAGCGACAAATGGAAGGCCTACAACAATATAAGTAGTCTTGGATTTCGTCACGAGTCTGTAAATCACAGTCTATATTTTGTTGATCCTGATACTTTTGTCAATACCCAAACAATTGAATCGTATTGGGCAAAAGCAAAGTTAAGAATAAAGAAGATGAAAGGTGTGTCTGGTGATTTAATTTCCGAGTATCTACATGAATGGATGTGGAAAGACAATATTTATGACAAAAAATGGGAAACTTTAGTAGATTTAATCAAAAGGTATTATAATTAATTAAAGAATAGTTTTATTATTCATTTAATCAACCGCATTTTAGTTTTCTATTTAATATTTTTTATTTAATTTAATTACTTTTATTAAATCAATTTTTATTTAATTATTTTTTATTTAATTATTTTTATCTAATTATTTTTTATTTAATTTTTATTTTAATAAAATAACTAATTATTTCTGGGGGGGAGAAAAATTACATAGATTTTCCGGGGGGGATTAACCTTACATGATCCTAATATTCTTACAAAGAAATCGGTCTTACTGATTAGAATAAATGATAATTAAAATAATTAGTAAAATAATTAAATAATAATTAAATAATTAAATGATAATTATAATAATTAAATAATTAAATGATAATTAAATAATAATCCAAATTATTAATTAAATAATTAAATGATAATTAAATAATAATTAAATGATAATTAAATAATAATTATTATTTATTATTTAAATGGGAAATAAAAGTTCTACATTATCCGAAAAGACACAAACACCATACGAAGTATTAGAAATTGAAGAAGGTTCTTCAATGGAAGACATAAAAAAGGCATATCTTAAAATGTTACTAAAGTATCACCCACAAAGGAATAAGGATTCTAGTGACGAGAAAGTAATAGAGATAAGAAATGCTTACCAGTCTTTATCAAACAAAACATACAAACCTGTCTACAGAATAGATCTATCAGGTTATACAGAAGAGTACTTCGCCAATCTAAAGACCAACTTTATGGATTCTATAGACAGTTTCGTTAAAATTATTCTAAAAGAAGAACCAAAAGTGGAATATCCCACTTTTAGATCCACCAACCACCAGAAATTCTATGATTTCTTTAAGAAATTTACTACTCAAAGAGTATTCTCAAAGGATAAAGTGATAAACAAGGAGAAAAAGAAAGAGTTCAATCAACAGATCAGGAAAATTGTAACTTTTATAGAGAAATACGACCCGCGGAATAAACCGAAGTTCCGGAAAATTGAAATCCAGAAACCGAAAATTAAAACTAAAATAAAAAAGGAGAGAGTCACTGAATTTAATTGTAATGAATGTAATAAAGGATTTAAATCCTTTAAGCAATATTTCTCTCATCTCAATTCTAACAAGCATGCAATTAATTGTAATTGGAATGAAGAGGAAAGAAATGAACAACTCATTAAAATTATAAATGATTTGAAATTTCAGGAAACTGAAACATTATTTAATAACTTAAAGATAGACGAGGAGATTAGTGAAGGGATTAACGAAGAGACTAGTGAGGGGATTAACGAAGAAACTGGTCAGAATGCTAGCCAGGAAGCACCTGAAAAAGAGGCACCTAACGAGAAAATAATTAAAAAGAAAACAATTAAAAAACAGCCAAAAAATAAAGAAACAATTAAAAAGACTGTAAAGAAACAATTTAATTACGAACCAGTTTGCTTTTTAAGGTGTTCTGTTTGTAAAACAGAATTCCCTTCAAGGAATAAATTGTTTTTACATTTAAAAGAAATGCATTCTTCAGATAAATAAATTATTTATTAATTATTTTATTTTATTTATTAATATTTATTATTTTATTAATATTTATTATTTTATTAATATTTATTATTTATTTTATTATTTATTTTATTAATATTTTATTAATGTCATGAACCTAAATGTAATGGAACATCAATGTCTACTCCGTTTCTTTTATTATTTCCATTGGCTTGATTGGTATAATTGTATCTATTTATCTTTTCTGTTGGTAACAACTGATTCCACTGCTTAGGTTTGTAATATTTGTTTTGATCATCTGATTGATTAACCTTAATTTTATCTATTAAATCAGAGATGTACTTTGAGAGCTTGGATATTAAAGACTGTTTTATTTTATTCTTTAGGGTCGTTAATTGTTGATCTTCTGGTTGATCTTTTGGTTGGTTTTGTGGTTGATCTTTTGGTTGATCTTTTGGTTGGTTTTGTGGTTGGTTTTGTGGTTGATCTTTGGTTTGGTTTTGTGGTTCTAATGGATTATTTGATGGTCTATTAGGGTGTCCTTCTGGGGTATTAGACAACCCAGCCTCTTTATTTAGCTCACCAATCTTTGGTTGTTCATTATTCAAAAGAGGAGGCTTCTTATTATTTAAATTTCTAATTGACTGAATGTCTTGTTCTGAGGGAGAATCTTCTGGTTGAAGAGAAGGTGTGTCTTTTAATTTGTTGTCACTTTGTGGGATATTCTCTGGTTCTTTTACATGGGGGTTCTCTCTTGAAGGTGCATTCTCTCTTGAAGGTGTATTCTCTGAAGGAGCGTTCTCTCGTGAAGGAGCGTTCTCTCGTGAAGGTGCATTCTCTCTTGAAGGAGCATTCTCTCGTGAAGGAGCGTTCTCTGAAGGAGCGAAAAAAGAAGAAGGTTTTTGATTTCCTTGGTTAAAATTATTTTCCATTGGTTGTGGTCTCTCATTTTTAGGAGGCTCTGCCTTTTCATTTTTAGGAGTTTGTGTGCTAACACCCCTTGTTTTCTCTCTTAGATTCTTAATCTCTTCATTTGAAAGATCCTTTCCAAAGACCTGAGCCCATGACCTATTCCCTTTACTATCCATACAAGTAGATATTCCTGTGTAAGTATAATCTCCTAGAATATTCTTTCTATGTTCTTCTGAATCTATCCAGAGTTTCAGAACTTCATTGAAGTCATCACTCTGATGTCTTGCTATATTCTCTCCAATATTTGTTCCCACAAAATCGTAAGCTCTTAATCTATCCTCTAGTTTTTTATGCGTCTTATCTAATCCTTCATGTGTTATTTTTAATCCTGGGATACACAATACGTTAGCTTGATATTCTGCTGCATGTTGAAGAGAGTCTAATTTATATAATATGTCCATTTTATTATCTTTCCGATATTTATTAACTGCTGTTAACATTTGATCTTCTAAATCTAAACATTTTATAAAATTTAAGAGAAGCATTGTTGTTTTTGTTTTAGATGAAAAAAAATTTAAATAAAAATGTTCCCGTTGCATGAAACATAAACAAATTATTTTTATGTGAGAAAAACGGAATTAGGGGTTAAAAATTTAAAAGTATTTATAGTTTTTTGGAAAAACTAAGATAAGGATTTTTTATTATTCTTTTATTATTTATTCTTTTATTATTTATTCTTTTATTATTTATTCTTTTATTATTTATTCTTTTATTATTTATTCTTTTATTATTTATTCTTTTATTCTTTTATTATTTATTCTTTTATTATTTATTCTTTTATTATTTATTCTTTTATTATTTATTCTTTTATTCTTTTATTATTTATTCTTTTATTATTTATTCCTTTATTATTTATTATTTATTCTTTTATTATTATTTATTCTTTTATTTCTATTTATTCTTTTATTATTATTTATTCTTTTATTATTATTTTATTTATTTACTTCTTATTTATTATTTATTCTTTTATTATTTATTCTTTTATTATTATTTTATTATTATTATTTTATTATTCTTTTATTCATTTACTTCTTATTTATTCTTTTATTATTATTAATTATCCAATTATTAAATCCAAAAAAAGTAAATCAAATAGATTCTATTTTGATGTATAATCCCTTTTAAAAATAACATTAAAATAAATAAGAAAACAATAAAAGAAAATAAATAAAATATTAAAATTTTTGCAGATGGAAGAAATTAAAAAGCAAAAACACCGTACAATTAAGAACGGATTATTTGTAAAATTAGGAAGGGAAAAACATAACACATCATCAAAGACCCCTTTCGAATACCTTTTACTTAAATATACATTAGATACTCCATTATTTATGGATAAATTAAAAACAAATATTTATGAATTCGAAAAAGAATTTTCAGAACCCCGTAAAATTTTTTTAGAAAAAAATAAACAAATAAAAAAAATAAAATATGATTTCAAAAAAATTATATTTGATGCATTAAATTATTATAAAACTTTAAAAGAATTTCCTATCGGATTCCTAGCTTTCCAAACCAGAAAATTGATTTTCCATGAAGAAAAGAAACTCATAGATCAAGAAATCGAGGATTTAAAAATATTTAAAAAAATAGAAAAATTAAGAAAGAAAAATGAATTAATAGATGAGATACTTTTGAACGAAGAAACACAACCCATTAATTTAACCAAACAAATCCAAATTAAAAAAATTAGAAAATATATTTTCAAGAAACGGAAATATAAAATCGAAGAAAAAAAGAAAGAAAATAAAAATACATTTTTTATTAAAGAAATAGAAAATATTAATTTTATTTTAAAAGGAAATTTAAAGAAAAGGAAAGAGATTAGTTATAAAAAGGAATGTAGTTATCATGTATCGCTACTTAATTTAATAAATAGAGTATCACCTGAAATGAAGATATTACAAAAACCTTTAGATTATATTATTTATAAATCAGAAGAAAAGGAAAAATATTATGAACTTAATCCTAATGAGGATATAGATAGAGAAGGGACAAATGTTATTGTTTTGAATGAAGAGATTGTTACAGACTTTAATGAAGAGATTGTTACAGACTTTAATGAAGAGATTGTTACAGATTTTAATGAAGAGATTGTTACAGATTTCAATGAAGAGATTGTTACAGATTGAATATTGTTTTTAATTTCATAAAAATAATTAAATAGAATTTTTATTTCATTTTTGCATAAATAGACATTATTACATTTTATTATTCATTTTATTATTTATTTTATTATTTATTTTATTATTCATTTTATTATTTATTTTATTCATTTTATTATTTATTTTATTCATTTTATTATTTATTTTATTCATTTTATTATTTATTTTATTATTCATTTAAATAATTTCTGATTTATAAAATAAATCCCATTCTTAAATTCAACAACTTCAGCAAACATCAACGAGTTAACAATCAAATTAACTTCTAATCCGAACTTCTTTTTTAAGACATTAAAATCAGATTTATTTTTCAATAAAAATTGATAAACCTTTGTTGTTAAATTATTTTCTGTCAAATACAGTTTAGGGTTAGCCAACGAACAATGGATACTATCATATATTTTAGGCCTAAAACTTATTTCTACCCCTTTTCTATCTATTTCCTTATATTCTTTTATTCTATCTATTTCCTTATATTCTTTTATTCTATCTATTTCCTTATATTCTTTTATTCTATCTATTTCCTTATATTGCTTTATTTTCACATTTCCTAACAATTGGAATTTTAAATGTCTGAATTCTTTAAATTCAAATAAAAATGTTTCATAATTATTTACGATAATAATTAATGGTATAGCTTTGGTGTAGTTGGATTCAAATATTCTTAAATAGTTGTCTGTGGTACGAGTATCTAGAACGTATGTGTTGTTTGGGGTCACTTTGCTAGGCAATAATATTGTGTTATATTCCTTTGATGGAAAGGTTGTCGTGAGATAAATTCCTGGTTCTAGTTGCATAAAATGGATTATTTATTATTTATTAATTATTAAATATATTATTATTCTTTCATTTAAGGTTTAAAACTTCTTTACAAGATATTATTTTAAAATACTAAAAGTAAGAATGTTTCTTTTAAGTACTTACAAATAAATCATTTTTATTTCTCATAGTCTTGTCCTACATTTAAATAAAATGGTTTAATCATTCAACACTGTTTCGACCGTTTAAAAGATTATTGACATTCATTAAATGTTTGGAGATTTAAAAGTGAAATAAAAGTTGGTGAATAAAAAGACAATGAACAGTGTTTAACAACATATTTTTAATGTAAATGAAGAGGGGACACTCTTTTATGAACCCTTCCCACAATACTTTAAGTTTTGAAAAGTGGATTATGAACTGTTTATAAGAAAAGAGGATCTCTTGTTTTATCTAACCACAGATATATAAGAAGAACATAAAAGGAGTGTCGTTATTTTATAAGAATGTGTTGTGACTTTTCATGAATCACTGTTCTATAAAAAGAAGTGTTCATGAAAAAAGTATACACGACTTCGTTGACAAGACAAAGTATGTCTAAAAGAGAACCGGACGAGAATTTGAAAACCATGTCATCGAGATGTAATATAAACACTTTTTAATTGAATGAAGCTTTTTACACGTAAACAAAAGAACAAAAACTTAGATTCGAACATCACAGTTAATTGATTTATTTTTATAAAAATAAATTCAAACCTCAAGAATGGATTCGAACATCACAGTTAATTGATTTATTTTTATAAAAATAAATTCAAACCTCAAGAATGGATTCGAACATCACAGTTAATTGATTTATTTTTATAAAAATAAATTCAAACCTCAAGAATGGATTCGAACATCGCAGCTAATTAGTTTATTTTTTTAGATTATTTTTATAAAAATAAATTTAAACCTTAAGAATGGATTCAGAATTAAGTATTTTAATTTTCTCAGCTAGCGTAAGTGAAAGAGCAGAAAGATATGAAGAAATGGTAAAAGTAATTAATGAGTCAATAGATTTGGCATTTAATAATAAATTATCATTAGGTCAAAAGGGGCACTCCCTTTTCTCTGTTGCTTATAAAAACATGGCAGGTACAAAACGAGCTTCTTGGCGAGTGCTTTGTGCAGAAAAGGCGAAATATGAAAAGGGGAACCCTTTGTATCTTGAGATAGTCGAAGAAAAGATCAAATTCGTTAAGAAAGAATTATGTGATATTTGTACAGACGCACTCAAAATAATTGATGACAAGTTATTGAGAATGGAGGAAGTGAAAAATAACAAAGAATCCATGGTCTTTTATTTAAAGATGAAGGGAGATTATTTTAGATACAAGGCTGAAGTAGAAGAGGGGGAGGAATTAGAGAACAGTAGTAATCTAGCCAAACAGTCTTATGATTTAGCGACAGAACAAGCTATGTGTCTTCCATCTACTGCACCTATCAGATTAGGGCTTGCCTTAAACTTTTCGGTGTTTTATTATGAAATTTTACAGAAAACTGACGTTGCTTGTCAAATTGCAAAGAGTACCTTTGATAACGCGATTGCGGATTTGGATAAATTGTCTGAAGAACATTATAAAGATAGTACATTGATTATGCAACTTATAAGAGATAATTTAACTTTGTGGACTTCACAACCTGAACAGAATCTTGAAACAGGCTTTGAAAGATCATTGGAGGAACAAAATAATGAAGATAATTTTAATTAAATATTTTTATTATAAAAGGATTGACTGTATGTTTATAAAAGGATTGACTGTATGGTTATAAAAGGATTGACTGTATGGTTATAAAAGGATTGACTGTATGTTTATAAAAGGATTGACTGTATGGTTATAATTATTTTTAATGATCAAAAAGAATCTTAATTATTCTTTTCTAATTTAAAATGTCATCATTCATTTACACGATCATTAATTTATAATATTAGATATAAATAATTAATTATAACTTTTGATTAATTCAAATAGATTTTCCCACTTTTTATCCTAATGTTTGTCTTTCTACATCCAGTCGTTCAGATACTCTTAAACAATGCTCTCCAACACTCATTTAATATCTTTACTCTTTGTCTGGCCTTTCCTTAATACGATCCGATATTTTGGATATTCCACCAAAGTGAGGGGTCGACACAAAAAGAGCCTATGGTTTCATGTTGAAATCTTACATTTCTCAACCAGTTATAGGACATCCACCGATCACTATTGTCGGGGTGGCAAACACCATGTACAACAGGAAATAGTACGCTTGCAGTTCTATAGGCACTGGTTTCAAAAACCTTTGCTGGCTTAAAGTATGCGTCGGCTACACCTAATACTCGCAGTTCGTGATTTGCAGCACAACTCGATGATGTTTAGGGATTTCCAGAACAAACTTTCATAAATTCGGCAAACAACAATTACACCGCCAAGTATTATTAGTCGAAAAAATGCTTACATAGAATATGTAGCCTGGCAAACCCTCTGCTATCGAAGTCTGGCAATCAGGCTCTTCATCAATTGAGGACAGCGGTGCCCCATCTATGCATAATCATTATACATTATTAAACTCAAAATATTCCATCAAAAAATGTATACCTTCCGATAGAAAAGTAGATTTTTATAACTTCAACACTCTCTTTTCATTCATTGAAAGCAGTATCGTCTGCTGTTTTTTTATAATCAATCTAATGCATACTAGATTCCTGAGAAGGTTTTACATTGAGTATCAAACATATATGTTAATAAATACTCAGAATTATCTTACTTATTAGCCCCTCCCGAAAAAATATTTAAACTGGGCTTATAAAAAACTTAATAATAAAGTTAAATTACAGTAAAACCTCTAAATATGAACATACACTTTAATGAACGTTCATAGAAACAATAAATATAATACAAATTTCGGTTAGTCACCCGGTATTGGGGGGCAAGTTCGAACACAACTTTTTTGATTATTGTTTAATAGAACTTCAAAAAAAAAGATCTAATAAACAATAATCAAAAAAGTTGTGTTCGAACTTGCCCCCCCAATACCGGTGACTTACCCAAATTTCTATAGTAAAATTATATTATTCTTAAATATGAACAATAAAAAATATTGATTTTCAATAATAAAAAATTTTTTAGCCCTCTAAATATGAACAGCGATAATCAAAAGTATATAGGAGGCAGAGCAAATGCTAAAGACTTACCAATAGAATTACGGAAGAAAATACGCTATTTCATAGAAATAATAATGCATGCAGTCAACGATCACTGGCTAAAAAATTTCTAAATAAGTGTTGGAAGCGTAAATAAAGATACTCAAAGAAGATACTTTAGATAAAAACAAGCCAGATAAAATGGGAAAGTATTACAAAAGAGGCAGAAAATTGGGCAAAACAGAACTCATAGAATCAAATTAATTGAATGGATCCAAAAAATCGAGGAAAAAATTTTATTATTAGTTACAATACCATAAAAACCCATGGCCCTTCGTATAGCCGAAGCAAACAATATAACAAATTTTGTAGCTTCTAATGGCTATATACAAAAATTTTTAAAAAGGAATAATTTAAAATCAAAAAAATATCCGGAGAAGCAGGAATAATGGATAAATCAGAAATACCAGACTTTAATCTAATATTAAAAAGGAAATTAGAAGAATATGCACCGGAAATATTTTTAATTGTGATGAATCTGTATTGTTTGAAGAGAACAACAGAATAGAACAATAGTAATTGATAAAAATGATTTGGCATCAGGTAAGCATTCAAAAGAACGAATAACAATATTGTTTTGTGTGAGCATGACGGGAGAGAAAATAAAACCAGTGATAATTGCAAAAAGTAAGGCCCCAAGAAGTTTTAAAAATGGATTTATAAATGGAATAGGTATTGACTATAAAGTAATAAAAAATCTTGGATGACAATGGAAATATTTAAATCATTGAACAGGAAAATACTTTTATTATTGGATAATGCACCCGTACATCCTTATAATGTTGAATATAGCCATATAGAATTACTATATTTTCCACCTAACGTCACATCATTAATACAACCTTTAGACCAAGGAATAATAAAGAATTTTAAAGATAATTATAAAAATAAAATGGCATACAAAATATTAATTGAATCTGAACAACATGAAAATGAAAATCTACTTTTCGCGATCTAATTAAAAAAAATTACATTATTTGATGCTATGTGCTTCATACGTGAAGCTTGGAATAGTGTTAAAAACGAAACAATAATTAACTGTTTTAATAAAGCAATAAGCAATGCAATGAACAATTCCCTGAATAGTGAATTAAAAACTGATATTGAAAATGATGAAAAATTACCAGAATGTCATGCTTTTGATATTATTGAATCTGAATTTGATTTGTTAAAGGCCTTAGAATCCCCAATTGTTGAATTCGATGAAAATGATGCCTCACAAGATTTTAAAACTGACGAAAAGAGTATTTTAACGTCGATGGATGTTTACAATAAACTTCAAGACATTAAAAAATGGATTATTTGTTTTGCGCCTGATGGATATAATTCTGTTTTACAGTTAGAGGAATTTGTAAAAGAAGAACGTAAAAAAAGGAAGGCAAAAATCACGGATTGGTTAAATAAAATCAACTGTATTAGGTTTATAATTGTTCATCCCCTTTTTATTATGAACAATATATTTTTTTTTTATTCTGGTGTTCATATTTAGAGGTAGCACTGTATTTACTTTTGATTTTACTGTTATTTTTATTTTATGATAGTTCAATTTAATCTTAAAAATACGTGGGATTGTAACTGGTTTATTTTTTTAATAAGTCACAAGTTCTATTTTGATACTTAATCCGCTTCATTATAGAAATTATATTTAATAGAAACAAGGTTATAATATTATTAAGATGCTAAATAAATTGGCTCTTGTCCTTTATAGACAATGTATGTAAATGTAAAGGAGTTAATATTTGCTCAGAAAAAAATTAATGTTAAAATTCAAACCATTTATCTAAGTACCTTTTAATATTGTTGTGTTATATATTTTATTATTTATTAAAATTATTTTCTTTTATTAATAATCAAATGATAAAGCATGAAAGAGAATACATCTTAAAGGAACACAAGCAAGACAACTTATCCTTCAAAGAATCAATCAAGAACATTAAAATAAAATAATAAAGAAAGAGAGAAATATTTAGAATTCGATCTAATCGGAGCTGATTGCTCAGTGGCTAATGCTTTAAGAAGAATCTTAACAGCCGAAATACCTTCAATTGCGGCAGAGAAGATTCTGGTTTATGAGAATACTGGTAACATCCCTGAAGAGATATTAGCACAGAGGATTGGATTAATTCCAATTGAAAGAGATCCAGAAAACACGGAACTCAAAGACAAGAAATTCAGTTTGACAGTAAAAAATAAAAATAAAATGTTTTGGACGTTTTTTTCTGATTCAATTGTTGGAGAAGAGAACTTTTTTAAAAAGGGAGTTTTAATAACCAAGCTTGGACCTAATCAATCAATTAAATTAGAGATAATTTGTAACGTTTCTATTGGAAAGGATCACGCAAAATATTCTCCCGTTTGTCAGCAACTTATAGGGCTGATGCCTATAATAAAAATAGAATCTGTTTATGGAGAAGAAGCTGAAAAGTTGTGACTTTATTTCTGACGGTGTTATAGGAATAAGGATAACGAAGCTTATGTTAAGGACCCAAGGAAAGATTTTGTTAATAGAGAAGTTTTGAGACATAAAGAGTTTGATAACAAGGTTTGGATTGGAAGAGAGCCTAATCATTTTATTTTTACGGTTGAATCCGTGTTTTTGGAGCCTATGGTTCTTTTAAGAAGAGCTATAATTATTTTAATTGATAAATCGAGGAAGTTAAAGGAAGATATTTAAACAGGAATAAATAATTTCGGTTAGTCACCGGTATTGGGGGGCAAGTTCGAACACAACTTTTTTGATTATTGTTTAATAGAACTTCAAAAAAAAGATCTAATAAACAATAATCAAAAAAGTTGTGTTCGAACTTGCCCCCCAATACCGGTGACTTTCCATAATTTCTATCTTTAAAGTGGGATTAGAACATTCAATGTGATTATAAACCAATAATATTGGAATACCAAAGAATCTAAAAAAGGGCTTAGAATGTTAAACCGAAATAAAGAATATTATTTTCTATTATAATTTAATTTCTAATTTATAAGCAGGAGAACAAATTGGCATAATGTCGTTCAATATAACAAATAATCTTAAAGCCAATTCTTTTATATAAATTTAAAGCGGAATAATTAGATGTTTCAGTTTCCACGTAAACGGTTTTAATGTTCTCTTTTACAAATTCTCTTAAAATACATTTGACTAAAAATTCTCCTAACCCTTTTCCTCTAAACTCTTTTTTAACTCCTAACATCGCTATCATCCCTTTATTCTGTATCTCCTTCAACCCTATTACACATGCAATAATTCCATCATTTTTCCTAAGACAATAAATAAAATCGTTTTGATTGATTAATATTTCACTAAATACGAAATAACAATAAGGTTCTGGCAATAGGTCTGTGAAGAAGTTGCTAATCTCTTTTGTTGATTTGTATTCTGTTATTTTCTCTAAATCTAACATGTGCTTGTTCAATTTTTTTTAATTTTTTTATTTTAATTTTGTATTAAAGATTTTTTAAAGAGATTTGGTTTTTTTGAGATAGAAAGCTATTTATTGATTTTCTATATATTGTATTAATGTTTCCTTGTTATGGCTGGAATTGAAAAAAAGGTGACTTTTTACGGATTTTATGAAAAATGTTATTTATTGACTAATCTTAAAACAACGGTTGAACTTTAGAACTTTGCCCCGAGTTCTAATCCTGATATTGACACAGGTTAGTTAAGTTAATAATATTTAAATCGAATTAAATTGGTTGGGTTAATATCAGGATTCTAACCCGGGAGTAAGAGAGGAAATTTAATCTAAAACAACTGCCTCTTAAAAATAACTTTTTCTTAAAGCAATTTCCTCTTAATAACAATTTCCTTCTAAAACAACGTCTCTTACAACTTGATATTGTTATCATTTAAACAATTTGATACAATCAAGATCGTTTTAATATGCAAACATTTATATTTCTGCCCAAAAAATCTTTAACAGTAAATACTTTGTGTTTCGTTCTTATTTGTAATTGAATTATAAAAGAAATTGTTAATGATGGCGGGGATCGAACCACGCTAGACCCGTTCATAAGAAGAGAAATGTAAATTTAATTACCACATCTGTCTCAAAAATTAAAAGTTATTTCCAAAATTTTTTTTTTTATTACTAAACTGTAATAAATATTCATTTTTATCTAGTCTTCCTTTAGATATAAAGTTCATAAACTTCGATATACTCTTTTTATATTTTGCGTAAGAACAGAACTGTCGACAGAAGAAACAAAGTTATATCTATTGTTTAGCTGTTTTATTTCTAAATATTCTCCTCAGCAGTATAATTATTATAGGTGTGCCCGTTCGTGGATGATTCAGAATAATACTCATCAATGTCTTCTTGTATTAATCAATACAATAAAAACTTCATTATTTTGTCGGCATTACAACACAATGTTTTACAATTTAATGTTTTTCTGATTGTAAAATACAACCCTATTCTATATTTTATTCTGCAGAGATGGGGTCTCATTTGGTCAGTCATGGCCAGACAACATATTATTTTATTTTGAAGAGTCATTGAATTTTATAACCAATTCATAATACGTTTGTTTGGAGTGTAAATGTAAACATATTTATTCAACCTTTCGTTCGATAGATCCACATCTTTATTAGTCCGTTGATTTCAATATGATTGCCACTAAAAATACTGTTTTTAAAAACCGTATCTGCAATTCTTTCACCTACACTTAAATCTTTTATTAATTCCTCGCCTAATTATATCTCTATAAAAAGGCATTTAAAAATCACATTTAGATTTTTATGTGTTGTGGTATCAATTAATCCGGTTAGCATGCAAAATAATAGCTAGTATTTTCATTTTCTGTTCATTTTGACATATAAAAAATAATCATCAATTAAATTACATTTTCATAAAAATTGGTTTGTCGTGGTTCGATCCAGCCACCGGAAAACAACACCATTACCAAATCGTTCTTGTATAATGATATGTGCTTTTTTGAGATATATTTAAAGAATATGTTAAAGAGGCTATTTGATTCAAATAATTGACCATACCTTATATTTTTAAAATTGATTCTATAAATCGTGGTTCATGCTAATGTGTAATTCCTTAAATTATAAAGCCAGATGAAAAAATTTAATGGTTTGCCCTTTTTGTAATATTAATTGATTAGTTTTACAAAACTCTATGATGACATTTAATTAATTTATCAATACATTTAAATTAAAATATATATCTGACTGATGTTATAATATAAATATTTATTAAAATTTTGTTTGTTTTTACCAAAAAATGAGTGTACTGAAAGCATTTTTCTAGAATTTTAAGTATACATTTGCATTTGTGCATATGGGATGGTATCAGATGATAGAAAGGTAGCGATGATGAACAAACTGAACCATGTAGGTGGATTCAAAGCAATTCTTTTAACACACATAGGATTATTTTTGTGTATTCTTACATTTATGTTTGCACTTATTCTTCATTTAGAAAGACTAGATTCAATATTTTTATGAACAAAATAGATTTATTACATCATCATTTCACATTAAACACCATAGGAATCGAAACAATTGTTGTTGTGGGATATTGGCTTTTATATTGTATAAATCCCAAACTAGTAGTAGATGGTCTTCTGTACGATGCTGGTTATCGAACACCCTTTTTAAAGAATTTTGTGCTCATATTTTTCCAATATTTGCAATTTGTGTTGAAGGTTTTAATTTGGACATGCGGAAAGGTTCATTTCATTATAAAATCATCTCTACTTTCTCTTTAATTTATTTTATCGTTTCTTATTTGGTTTCCTTGACTAATAATAATAATGGCAATATGGATTCCTAACAAAGCTACACTTTAGTTATAAAGTTATAGCTTATATAGGATTTACATTTTTGGCCTTGTTTGCGATAGGAATGTTTATAGAAATTCGTAAGAAAATGTTAAAAAAATAAAAAAAGTAATTAGATTTTTTATTTATGAGTGCAATAATTTCATTCATACTACAACTATAACACGTATAAAATATCACTAAAACTATTCTTAAATATTTATTAGCCTTTTTAAAAGGAAATAAGGCCATGGTAAATTATATAAATATACAGAGATATATAAAAGAGAAATATAAAACACATAAAATAAAATAGGCATTACGTGTCTTAGATGTCTTCTTTGTGGTTTTGTACGAAAAAGTTCAACCAGTATAATAAAAATAGGTAAAATATGCATGCATGTCTCTTTAAAAAGGGATATTTTATGACCTATAGGATTAACTAATGCAGGATTAATATAAAAACATATCCAATAAGTTGGAACTACGGCAGATTCAACAGAAAATGCAAGAAAGATTAAAGAATAATGTATTTTTTCTAGAAATGGCTTACACATATTCAAATCGTTACAAAATAATACGAACAACCCTGATATCATTGCACAAAAGGTAAACATTAGTCCATTGTATGTTAAAAAATACAACTTTACGATATTTCTGGGTTTTATTTTAGTATTAGATAAAAAGTCGGCATCTATAAAACCGTAGATCGCTATCGAAATTCCAATATATAAAGTAAAAGTGAGAAATATTCTCTGAGTTTCATTTAAGGGGTGAATAAAAACTCATTGCTTGTATAACAAGATTTAAAGAAAAAGTAATAAGTTTGAATATTTAAGATCTAATGACATTAAAGTTGCTTTTGTTTAATCTAGATTTTTAAAAATTCATCGAAGTCTTAGAACAAAGTCATTTATTAATTAAATAGAGTTCTATAAGAACATATTGTGTGTATGAATATACAAAAAGAAGTAAAAAATATAGTGTGTATCATAAGATTATTTCCAGGAAAAGTCGTATATGAAGAACTTCAGGCTATCCTGTAGAACTTGGGTACTGATTTTTTATTTTTAAAAAAAAATAAATAAAATTTTTAATTTTGAAAATGAAACATAATAAAATTTTTTATTTTTAATTTATATTTATTTAGAATTAAAATAACTAATTTATGGATACTTTTGAATTGTCAAATATAATAATGGATGATTTTACTGTTGTTACATGGTTTATGAATAAAAATTTAATTGCTCGAACTGTCTTTTGTTCTACGTGTGGAGGTGAAGCAAAATTAACAAAAACAGCTACATCTATCCACTCATATCAGTGGGTGTGTAGATCTCAAGGACTAGGAACTACACATACTTTTCGGAAAGGAATAACAGTGGGCAGTTTTTTTGAACATAGTAAAATTCCACTTAAAAAGCTGTTAATAATTATGAATGAGTGGATTTTCGAAACACCAGTTAAAATAACAGTTAAGAAGTCTAAATTGAGTGAAAAAACAATAATACAGTGGTTTTTGTATTTTAGGGATGTTTGTTCCAATTATTTGATCTCACATCCGTTGAGATTCGGTGGTATGAATTCTATTGTGCAGATTGACGAATCAAAATTTGTAAAATTAAAGGCAAATAGGGGCAATCCAAGAGGAAATGCTGGAAGACGTAAGTGGGTAATTTGGAATTTACGACATGAATTCTAATTTTGTCACTTGGAACTCGTTCATAATCGAAGGCAAGAAACCCTGTTTCCGATTATAAGAAGGATTGTTTTGCCAGGTACGCACATTTGGAGCGATGAATATTCACCTTTATACTGGTGGTCCTAATCATCCACTCAATTTGCCGACTC
>CAUVYM010000740.1:0-47822 GCA_963556165.1 Tipula helvola
GCAATAGAGTATTACAAGTTACCTTTAAGATACAAAGAAAACGAAAAAAAAACCGAACATGTTTCTTTGTTATATTGAACACCGAAAAATTAACCGATAAAGTGTATGACTATTGACAATATGCTTTATAATAATATAAAATGAAAATTTTCCGTGCAAAACTAGTTCAAACTTTACTGTAACAAGGCTAAACAAGGCTTGGAGTACTCATGGATTAGGAATTATTTTATCGAAATAGTCTCCTTGATATACGTTATATTAGGCAAGACTCTCTGTTATGGTGTGATTCTTAACCACGTACTATCGTATTCATATGTATTTGTATTGTATCAATTGTAACACCACACAAACTTGTTTAAAATTGATATAAATAAAAATCTTTTTGAAACTAATAATTTTTATTTAGTTAGCTTAATTATTTTGCTTTATATGTAATTCAATAAAAAAAAATTGGTAATTTTAATTCCAGGAAAAAATACAGGTGATTTAATTTTATTCAAAATTATTTGTGTACAAATTTGTATTCATAATTATTTGTGCACATTAAAAATTAAGATAAAAAATAGTAAATTAATTAAACATTAATTAAAATTAATTTTTTTTTTTGCTAATTAAATAGTGATTTAGTCAATTAAGATTTGTATGCCCTTGTTTAGATTTTATTACTTCTCTTTGACATCTCGCGAGTGGTCCAGATTTGTTGATAAACTCTCCTGGAACCTTATCGCTTATGGTTTAATTAGCACCCTTCTATAAATGTTTGGTTTTACTATATCATGACTATGATCTTTCGCTTTCATTTAAATCCCCGCAAGTTTAAATCGGAACTCTAGCTTGGTCGTGGTTACTAATTATATTCAATTATATTCTAAAATTTTGAACAATTTCTCAGCAATGTTCCTTGTTGTGTAAGGGAACATTATTGAGCTGGACGGAAAATTGAGCTCGGGCTAATTTATCATTAACCAGGAATGTTAACTCATTTATTAAACCAGAATTGAACATTGACCTTGAATAATTGAAGTTTATGAAACATGCTTACACCTAAACGCAATATGATTTACCGTCCAAAAAAATGTGTTCGTCATCGTATTCATACGCCCATTAAACTCTAAAGAACTATCAATGCCTAAATTTGTGCACTTTTGCGTTAATTTGATAGTATCATTTTTGATAACATTAATTGTGAGTATTAAATAGGGTAAATACTACAATACTTCTGATAGTTACCCTTGTGGGAGGAATAAAAGGTTAAGCGGCCCTAAACACTGTTCAAGGTCAAAGCAAAGCTCAATTCAGGTTTATTGAATGACGTAACAATCATTAATGATAATTAATTAATCCGCCCCCAATTTGCTCTTCTGCGCAATAATGCTTCCATATGCAAGAAGAATCATTGCTGAGAAATTTTACAAATTTTTTGAATATAATTATGTACATAGTTAAGACCAAACATTTATAGAAGGGTGCTAATTAATCCATAAGCGATAGGGTTCCAGGAGATTTTATCAACAAATCTGAACCACTCGCGAGATGTAAAAGACATGTAATAAAATCTAAACAAGGGCATACAAATCTTAATTGACTAAATCACTATTTAATTAGCAAAAAAAAAAATTAATTTTAATTAATTTTTAATTAATTTACTAATAATTAATTTACAAATTTGTATGCACAAATAATTTTGAATATACATAAATCATCTGTATTTTTCGTCGAATTAAAATTAACAAATTTTTTTTTATTGAATTATAAAGCAAAATAATTAAGCTAACTAAATAAAAATTACTAGTTTCAAAAGAAAATTTATTTATAGCAATTTTAAAGAAGTTTGTGTGGCGTTGTATTAAAAAAATATACTACACAAATACATATGAATACGATAGTATATGAATTTTTTTTTCGAGTAGTACTATATGAATTTCGTTTTTATGAGTGCGATTAAGGCAAGGGCTGAGCCCAATTTAGGCTAATGTCTAAAAGCTCATTTCAAAAAGGTATTTACAGGTTTTGAAAGTTTAATTTTTTTAGGTTGGAAATTCCATTTAGAAAAGTCACTTTTCGACTTAGTCTGAATGGTTTTGGTCTTGATTATCTTTCCCTCTAATTTGTATTTTTCGGAATATGTCTGTAATTGTCCTAATCGCATTAGAAAAAGAATAAAAAAAAATAAATTTGTCAAATTTTATTTTTTTATTAATGTCCTATACAGTTTTTGGTGTTACCTAATATAAATGTTTATGCGTGTCGCATTAAAAGATTGCGTAATACATATATCCATAAATAAAATGCCACACAATACGCGATATTAAAAAACGTACTAAACGGGAGATGTTCATGGTTGTTTACGGATTGAAACATCAAAAATTTAAATGTTAGTTTGGAAACAGGTGAAATTTTAATTGTTCTCAACGAAAATAAAAATTTAAATTGTTTAAAAATGGATATTCTGCCAAAAAGTAAGTAAATCATTTAAATTATAATAAGCAATCAATTTCCTTTAAAACAATCTTAAATATGGATGTAATTATTTTTGAAAACTAAATTCAAAATCATATACAATTTTGGCGCTCAAGAAAGAACTGAAAGCTATGGGTGCTAAAACTTCTGGGAATAAAGCGGTTCTTATAGAAAGGTAATATTCACCTAAATCATAGTTTAAAATAAAATATTTGATTTAAATAAATGCCAACTTATTATATTTCAGATTAAATACATGGAAAATAAAAAAATTAAATCGGACACTCTACAACGAGCGAAATGAAATGAATCAACCGAGCAATAACGGGCAGAGAAATCATACGCCAGAGGATAACGACAACTCAGACATTACTATCAATCGGATTGAGCACTGACCTAAAACCTTTGTGTGATTATGATCACAATATTTTTAATTTTTTCACCGTATCTCTTATTACAAAGTGGTTTACAACGAAATTCGCTAAAGCTAGTTTAGACAAAGGATTTCGGTTGGCTCAACACAATTTTATTGGTCGAATACATGCAAAATTGAATGATAACATAGAAATTTTAATTGCAGGTACCTGTTTTGCTGAAATGACGAAACACAAAGTGTGCACCGTAAAGTTGGTATTTCAGAACGAGATAGTGAGCAGCTCGAATTGTGATTGCGTAGCAGGTGTTGGGCATGAAGCAGCATGTAAACATGTAAGCGCTATAATGTTTAGTTTGGAATACTTCGGCAGTACCGGTCAGTACTTCAAGATATTATTTTAAGCATTTAATAATTTAAAATGTATATTTGTATTGAAATCGTTGGAAAGGATTTCGCCAACTAGTACCATACAGACATGGCATCAACCAGCTTTAAGAAAAGATTGTGGAAAAATGAGGATCTGCGACCATATAAAGCGAAAGTTGATTGATCCTCATTTCATAGCTCAATATAAAGGACAAGACATCACCAGCAGCCTACAAAATCTGTTTATTAACCATAAGCAAATTACAAAATTAAATGTACAGCGGAACGTCAACTCTGCAGCTTATTTTGATGATCACGAATACCTCGCAAATATGGAGAAGATTACTGTGGATGCTATAAACCACGTAACCAATGTGGAGCGAGAAGTAACTAAAAAACAAACATCGAACCAACGATTATCAAAATTTCGGATGGATTTAAGAAAGTCAAGAATAACAGCATCTAATGCCTACAATGTTGTTACCACTGTACGTAGCAAACGGTTTAACGATTCAGTGGCTAAAAATATGATAAGAGGAAGTACATTTACTACACCGGCTATTCGATGGGGAAAGCTAAGGCCTTACGGGATTATGAAAATAAAACGGGAGTCAAAGTGAATCCGATTGGATTATGTATTGATAATGTATTTAATTTTCTGGCAGCTCCACCCGATGGTATATCACGGAAGATGGAACAAGAGTTATTCAAGTAAAATGCACTCATTCAATAAGATCGGACAAAAATGTTGACAAATTAAATTATATTAAGAATGGAACATTAAAAAAACATCATAAATACTACTTACAATGTCAACTGCAGGTGAGAGTCACAAATACCAAGATTTGTGACTTTGTAGTTTGGATACCAAAAGGAATATTTATATTCACAATTAACTATGACGGAGTACTACACCCGCGTATTTTGGAAAAAATATATGTACCAGAAGTGGAATTGAGATGAGACTGTGATAATACATAGGTACTTCGAAATATACCTATAGTAAAATATGTAAACCTATGTGATAATGAAGTGATCATTTTATGTGCATACATTTTTTTAAATTTATTACATTTTTTATACATATATACATATATGAATTTAAATTAGATTTAAGTTGAAATAATTTTGATATTTTATTTATTAAGACTCCTTAATTTCATTATTTACCAGTAATCTATTAAATTTTGAAATATTATTACCAAACAAATTTTAATTTATATTTTATTTTAAATTTTTATTATAAAGAAGCTACAGCTGTTTTGTAAATAAAAATTGAAATGTAGACTGGTTTGTAAGTTTATATTATTAAAAGAAACTATTATTTTATTTTGTTACTTATTCAATTTTATTTATTAAATATACATGTGTATTGTTTCAAAATATAATTATATTTTATTTATTAAATATTCATGTTTAAAAATATAATTTTGTATTTATTCTTAATTTAAGTTCTAGTCTGTAATACTTTTTTTAAAAATTGTTTAGCAAGTTGCCAACAAAAACTATCTCATCAGCATATGGCCACAAATATGACGGTATTGTTTGAGCTAAAATTTTATTAAATTTTGCTAATCCAATTACTCGCTCTACGAGTATTCTCCGGTTTGCAATTTTTCGGGTTTCTATGACTTCATTCGGAGTTAGTTGCTGCTGATTACGAAGAAACGGAGGAATATTAATAGCAACACCTTTTACTTCTAAAAGGTCACTTATGTCGAAGCCTCGATCAGCTAACACTATGTCGCCTTCGCTAAGTTTATCAATAATCTTGCTTTCCACCACTATAGAACGATCACTGACCGAACCACAGAAAACCTGAGAACAGAAAATTACTACACCTTTTTCATCAACTCCAAGCAAGTATTTCAAAGTGTTTTTATTTTTATAATGCGAGAACAAACATTGATTCAGCTCGGGATTTAATCTGGAATGTTGTGTTGTAATTTCAGAGCAATCGAAAATAACTGTATAGGCATGTTGCTTCTTAAACCTTAGTGACCACCAGTTAACGGCTTCGAATGCGGCATTCATAATATGTGTCCAGTGGACAAATATTTGCCTAGTGGTTAATAACGATAGGCCGTACATGTTACGGATAATAGAAAAAATAATATTTTGCTTGTATTTGATGAGACATAATATTAATTGGTCTCGTTTTGATAAATACTTATCAAAAGGAGACGGCAAAGTCTGGGCAAGAAATGAAAATAAAATTTCAAATCTATTATACGGTAGCCCATTAAATATTTTAAATTGTTCATACGATAAGCGATCATAGTAAATCGCTATCGGTACAAATTGGGAAGTCTGAGTAGATTTATTTCGAAAACGTCTGTAGGCTGGGTTCATTATTGGCGAATGGATGGAGACTTCAGTTTCAATTTCTGGCATAAGAATCTGGGGATTTGTAACTATATCAATAGTCTCTACAGCGTTTGTATCTTGAAACACATCAGCATCCTGCACAACATCATCTTGTATAACACTAGCATCTTGTGCATGTGAACTGCCCGAATCACTATCAAGTCGAATATTTCTTTCGAATCGCCTCTGTCTTGATTGAACATTCTTTCCCGCTTTCGGCTCATGACTCGTTTTTGGTAGGTGTTCACTAGGAATAGCATTCCGTTTTAAGCATCTTTTTGTACAGCCTAAAATTGATATAAACTGTTACCTTTGGTGAAACGATTCAAGGAAGTGTCAACTTACCTTCATATATGGTTGGCTTATAATCCTCTTCTTTGAAATGCAAACTGCAAACTTTTGCATATTTTCTAGGTTTTTTCCCACTTTTGAGGGCTCTTAACCATCTCGTCACAAGTTGGATATTCGATCGGAACTTACGAAATTTCACATCAGAACCCGTTATTTGTTTTGATGCACATTGCGGTACACAGCAATTAATCACCATTTTTGATAAGGTATACCTACACTCAGAGAAAAAATATGATAAATGAATGATTGGAATTATTTTATTATGATCCATGAAATCATATTCAACTATATTTGATATATCCTAATATATTATAATAATAAACATCATTTATCTAATTACTAGAATTATGTATGATAAATTTTATTAAAATATGATAAATGCAATAATTTTCGACTTTAATGATTGCAACAATCATGCGATATGATTTAATATAATCGAGAATATAGTATGGTTTATATATGATCTGCAACATTTAAATATGGATAGAACATTCATAATACAATAGGGTCTATCATAATAGAATTAGGTCTATTAAAACAAAATAAGGTTTATTAGAAATTATTTGTATCTCCTCGTGTTTGCTACGGTCATATCAAATTGAATTTGTACTCTAACAAGGTGCAATTATCACCTAATCTCGTGAGAAGTCTTAAATAAAGAAAATATTATAACAATTAAAACATAAATTATTGTGTTTAATTAATTTATTATTAACGTTAATAGTTAAAAAGTGTTTTAGTGATGTTAGTAGTTTTGAAACCTAAAAGTGAATTTTTAGTAGAACAAATTGTTACTAAACCTTATTGACGATTGTAAAAGTAAAGAAAGCGCCTCTCGAGGACAATAGTTAAAATGATGCACCTGATAAAATGACATTTGTCACAAATGCGACGAAAGAAAATTTAGCAATGCGGTAATTAAAAATTGTTTTTATAGTCCAAAATTGGAATTATTTACAATTATTAGCAATCCGGTAAATAAAAATTGTGTTTACAGTTCAAAATTGGAGTTGTTTACAATAATTTCGAACGTCAAATTATCAGGTACCTCAGTTTAAAAATTTTCCACTAGGTGGAATCCGTGATGCTCCAATCGTCAATAAGGGGGTAATTGTGTCTTGCAGTAGAAAACTATGGCACGTAAGTAATTTTTTTTTATACTACAGAGCATTAAACACCGTGTTGGTTATTGAACCATTTTTCTTTCTGAATGTTTGTTCGTTCAGTGTTATTAATTATTAAAATAAAGGGTGTTTCCAATTATTTAATGAGTGTTTGGAATACAATTTTACGAAAACAATTGTATATAAATAGTTCTTGAAAATACAAATTTAGTTTTCTAAAATAGATTCAAAAGAAGTAAAATAGACATAATTTTGCAATTACATTTAAAATTTTATTCCACTAAACAAAGTTTTAGCCCTTAAAAACAAATTTATTCAAAAACTATCCACCTATTTCGGCTGAAATCGGCAAACCAATTACGCTTGTAATAGAGGAACGGAAGAACGCATCTGCGGTGATAATTGAATATATCATTAATCGCAACCTAAATAAATTGTAAGTAGTTTTATTAGAATCAAAATATAAATATTTGTCATTGAGGTTTCTTTAGGTTTTTTAAGGGCGATTCTACAAAATTCGCGAAATTGTGCAGACAGTATTTCCAAAAGAGCTACACTGCCGAAAGGAAAAAGTTACAAATGCCAAAAATCGAAAAATGCGTTAGGGGCATATTTGGATTCTGCAAATAAATACCTGTCTTTCTGCTTTATTAGACAGCTAAATATCCTGCATCAAATTCCATAAAAGCACATTATTTAATAGTCAGGTTTCATATTAAGATAAGGCAAACAAAAATAGTTAAATTGAAATTACACAAAACTACAAAAAGGCAAATGTGACTTTTTTCTTAGTAAGGCAGCAGGAGTCGTACTTTATTCCAACTTCCGAAGTTTGCATTGCCAAAGGTAATACAATATAATTTGCATTAAAGTATATTATAAGAATGCTCAGTGAAGTTATTTTTATTTTCAGGAAAACTATTCAATATTTACAGCAATTACAGCTCACCTTTCTTGCTCTGAATTAATCAAAAAAAAAAAATGATTCATGTCATCAACTGCTACCTTAACCATCTCAAATAATGTGAAATATCGAATTTAGGTAAATTAATAATAAGCTCTTGAGCTGATAGATACCCATTTCTATGATGACATTGACTATTTAAAATGTAGATGACTGCTGGGAGCTTTACGAAAACACTGCTGGTAAAAAACAATAGTTATAGAATTAATTTATTAACACATATAGCAATATTTGAAGATTTGAACCTGTTTTATTCATTAAAAGTGGAATTAATTTCTAAATTGATTAGTTGCATAGATTACTTGCGTCTTGTAACAATATTAATAAATATTTTTCCACTATTTCCCGATGATCATTGGTGCTTAGTGTTGCCATATGTTTTAAAAATAAAAACTTCATATAACACAAAATAAAAACTTCATTTCAGAAAATAAAACTTTATTTTTATTATAAAGAGGAAAAAAACAAAACAACATTATCTAACGAACCTCCTGTGGCACTATCTTAGTTTTCCCAGCGAATTGAAACTAGGAACCGATCCACTGTGAGATTTCAGTGTATTGTGGTTTTCTTCCTTCTAAAGCTAAATTAACTAAATTTTGTGGAAAAATTGTTCCATTTTATAGCAATTTTGTTGTTTATTTTTTCCCAAAAATTTGACTGAAAATTATTTTTCCCAAAACATGAACAATCCCTCAGTATGCTTTGGAAGAAAGAAAATTAAAACACACCAAAATCCACAACAAATCAACTCCCAATTTGTAATTCCCTGGGAAACCCAGAATAGCGCCACTAGGCTCTTTGTAATTGTTAAATAAAGGATATCAGTAGCTAAAATACCATCTGTTAACATTTTAGATATGTTGCAAAAAATGGAAACCCATATAACTCGAAAAATTGTAAGCAACAATTTAAAAAGCAAATTCAAATCACATACATTTCGCAATAAATACGCGGCTAAGATTGTTCATCTAATTTGCCAGAAGAACCTCTTTTTTTGTGTACCACTAAACCAAAAGATATCCCCAAAAACACGAAAATTGGTTTAATTTTCCTTTTCGATTTTTTTCTTACAGTACCCAAGGGTCGTTTAGAGTAAAAAATTAAATAAGTATAATATCCACAAAAACTTCATTTGCTGAGAAAAAGCTTCAAATCTTTTTTCGGGTAAGAAAGTCTTCAAAATGAAGATAAAACTTCACAAATGGCAACACTCGTCCCTAAAACATCCAAATATTGACACCTCTGAGCAGTGGAATTTTCGAAAAAATTATTGATTAAATCAGGTCATCTTTGTATATCTTTGGCCCACGCCAAACTAATCTTTATAAGTGGTTAATAAATTAAAGGCCAAGAATAATTTTTAATTTTAATTTAAAAATTCATTATTTTAAAAAACTAAGGCAACAAAATTAACCTAAATTTCTCGTAATTTTTTGCCAAGATGGTGTTTTGAAAAAACGAAAATTCGGCACAATTTTCATATAATTATTACATAAAAATTTAAAAAATTGTCTAGTGCATTTTTAACGTAAAATTGTTTTGTTTGATTTAGCTTCGCACTAGGACCGCAGAATAAATGTGGCAAATCAAATTAGATATGACTGTTTGGTGGTTGTTACCCACGATGCCATTAGACAAAGTTCATTCAAACTAATTTCAAAAAAAAAAAAAAAAAAATTTAGAGATATTTCAAGATAGCCATACTTTTAAAGTCCTATGTTGTATATAGCTAGTATTAGTCAAGCAAAAAATGTTTTGACTAATTTATCTTAATTCAATAATATTTCTATTTACAGATGAACGACTAGCGCTTAGTTTAGTACTTCTGCCGTACATTCTTCCACGGAAAGAGGAATCAGAAAGGAAATTCTCGCTTTTCTAAAAAAGAAATTCCAAATTCATTTATAACTATACCTATATAGGCTATTTTTTCTACAGAAAGCAGTTGAAGCGGTCGAAACGGAAGGAAATACTGAGTTTCTCAAAATTATTTTTATACGTGAACCTTTAGAAATAATTCATGTGTGAGTTTTGCGTGAAAACGTACATGTTTACGAATGCTTTAGAACCATTAACTACTATATCTTTAATTGTTTGGGTATAAATGCTAAAAGCTCAACCAGCGAAAAATTATGAATCAAGGAATTTTAATGACACTAATTTTTCTTAATTTTTTGACATTCGATCCAGTGAAAAATTATAAATTTAATAAGAGCCAAAGAACACAAAAAAAATAAAAACTGTTTGTTATTGTTTATGTGCAATACAAAATGGGGCTACATAATTTGCGAGCACAAAATGATCACATTTTTTATCATTTAGAAAAAATGCATTAGAAAAATGTTGTTAAATCAACAATTAAATTATTTCAGTCAGTTAAATCTAGAAAAATAAAAATACAATAGTAAAATTATTGAGTCATTGCTATGAAATTAAACAAAAATCTTGAATATAATTATTTGTCTCGGCCAGGGCAGGTTTTCGATTTAAAATTGCCGAGGTTTAAGTTAAAGTGGAAGATATTCATGATCTAACAAGACCAAAAATTTGTAGCAGGGTGGCAAGAAAACCTAGTGGGATAAGATTCTACGTGATGTGAACAACAAATTTTTGTACCACATGCGAAATGTTATAGAGACTAAACAAAAACTGACCATTTGCATTATGTAATCACACAAAAATAATTTAAAGTTAATTGATTTACTATTTTAGTTTGATTTCTTTCCATACTGCACAAATAATAATGAGAAAAAAGTTGTGGGTACAAATAATCTTGACCAAAACTAAACTATTTATAATTTCTCCTATAAGAACTAAAATTTAAAAAAAAATTTCATTGAAATTATATAAAGCAGGGTAATTAAGTTTATTGAATTAAAATTAATGTTTTCAAAAAGTTTATTATGTATGTATAATTTTGAAAGTTTTTTGAGTTACGCTGCATCAAAAATTTAGCAGGTGCAAATAATTTTGACTATGACAAGTATCTTTTGCATCAACATTTTTTTTGGATTTGACATTTATTTCTTAAGCTTGAACGCAAAATCACGCATTCTTAAATTTTTTTAAAGTGACAGATTTAATTTAACGAAGACTCGTTAAATTTTTTAAGTGACGTTACTTTTTCGCTAGGAGAGAATACAGAAGTTCTATTTACCGCATTTTTAAGTTTTGTTAATTCTTAATTTTAAAGTTTATAATTTTTCGCTAGTCGCCACTTAACCATCCAACATTTTGCGAACATATGTACATGGCTTTCATACAGAAAGCTATATAAAACGTCACCAAAGACAATTTCAATGATTCCAGATGTATTCGAAGATAATACTTCCTATTTTTCTAATGAATTACTAAATTCTTTAATTTTAAGTTTAGTTTAACTAATGAATTTGCCTCAAGATACTGGTTTTGTATGTGGCAGTCTAATGCTTGGTTTCACAAAAACAGGCAAACTACAATTAGTATCATAAATATTTCCTCTCTTTCTTCTTTTATGAAATTGCGATTTATTTCAATTTCTTAAACGCACGCTAATTTCATTTAGTTTTTACATGAAAATTTTGACTGGAGAGCTATATTCAGCTGCCCGGAAATATTATTTAACTAGAGATTGGTTATTTTTTTGTGAAACCGGGCATAATGGAACTAAAAAATCTGGAAATTTTACAGAAATATAAGTTTGCGCAAAAGAGAAATTGTTTAGCACTAATTTCATAGATTTCGGAAATATTATTCTAAAGAAAGGACAAATATCCACTTAAATGGTATTCCTAAATTGGTTTTTGTTAAATGGTTACTGAAATATAAAACTGTAAAATATATTTGGTGATTACACAAATTAAATATTTGATTCAAGTTAAAGTAGAAAACAAAATTATTAAGAGAATTTGGCTGTGTTAATATAATTCGCTAATACAACCTGCGCAGTTCATTCTGTATAATATAGATTGAAAATTGTGATACAATCAGTACAGTCGCCGCGGCCTGATAAGAAGATTGATTTTTTCATAATCATAATCTGATCAGCTCGAACTTGGATTAAATTCTAATACAATTTTCGGAACATATTAACTTCAAATAAATTAAAAATTAGAAATATAAAACGGAATATTTTAGTTGTGTTCAACATTTGGAAACTTTAGGTTTCAATTATCATTTTAGGGTTTTGAAATTGAATTTGTGGAGTAATTTTAAACAATCATATGGACTAAAAGTTTTATGAAAAATTTTAAGAACTTATATATAAATAATGTTTCAAATAAAAATATAAAAATAAAAAATAATTTCGTTTAAACCTCTAATTTGGATATAATAATACTATGTGTACTGTACGATAAATTAATTCAAAATACATAAATATACATTTCATAAACTATAGAATATGTATGTTTTGTTATTTAGTAAAATACATTACAATATATAATATATAATACTTTTTACACTTTCTGCCGTAGGCACTTGGCGAAACACACTTAATACACACATTTTTAAATTTTTTTAGAAACACTTGTTAAATATTTCGCAAAATTACAAAAGGTTTAAAAAATCACTCGATCGATTTCGGCTTATTAGGCCATCATCAGGAGTGTAGATACTCCTAATGATGGCCTAATAAGCCGAAATCGATCGAGTGATTTTTAAACCTTTTGTAATTTTGCGAAATATTTAACAAGTGTTTTTAAAAAAAATTAAAAATGTGTGTATTATAATATACATATATGGTATGATAGCTGCTATCACACCCCGCACTATACTTCATTAATTGATACGATAACAACTATCACAGCATCTGATGGGCTTTATCATATGAACATACTAAATTCAATTAATTTATTGATAACAACTATCATAATATCTGAATTGTCTTATCATCTCCAAATGATAAATTCAATTATATTATTGATACGATCCATCACAATAGCGATATATGTAATCATGGATATGGTTAATTCAATAATATTTGCATAATAACGTGCATAATTTATTAAATAGATACAATCATTATTATTAATTGTATATATCAAGGTATGATTTTCTTAATTATAGCATCTAATCATAAATATGATGGTCACTTTTATGATCAGCTCAATCATATTTTTTCTCTGAGTGTACCTAATTTACCATGTACACTTACAAATTTTGAGGACTTGTATTTTAATCTTTCTATCAGTGCAGAATTTTTCTAATTTTCGGTTTATTTTAAGTTGATTTTATTTAATTTAGCAGCCGAGCTCGCGATTTCCTTTACAAATTTTTAGTATTTTGACGTTTGTTGGCGTAAATAAGACAACAGAGACATCTACAATGTTGTGTTTCATATAGCGTATTGTATAGCGTATAGCGTATTTAAATAATTTTTTTCGTATTTCTCTGCCAACAATTATAGACATCTAGCGTACACTAGTAAAACTAAAGATAAATTTAGCAAGTATTTGCCGTGTTTTTTTATAAGTCTCGATAGATCTCAATAGGTTGCATCCAGATGTTCTTAATTTTTGTGCTTAAACTGCAATTGATTCAGTTTATTTGAATCAAGAATAGCTTTTTATTCAACATTTCATAGTTTTTAATTCATTTCCTTGAATTACACAACTTATTAATTGTATATGAAAATCTTGCTTTTTATCCAGATATGCTATCGAGACTACAGATTTTCCCTTTTATGAGTAAAGACACACATTAAAAATTTGTATTTTAGCATGGAAGCATACTAAAGTCAATTTTTAGTACATCTATCATACAATAGGAAACTAGTAGCTAATTTACATTTAATCTTTTGCTCTATTTTAAAATACAGAAGATGTACGTTAAAAGTATTCATTTTATTACTATTTCCTTCCATTATGAAGAGGCATATTCAAAATGTGTTATTTAAAGCTATTTACCGCAATCCAAAAGTTTTTTTTGGTGAAAAAACTGGAAAAATTAACCTGTTTATCATTTTTCGTAAAAGTTGCTCAAAATTTAAAAGATCATAGTAACATTTTGAGAGAAAAAAAAACCCTTTAGTATGGCCGTCTCATTTTTATATATGAATAAAATGTATTCGCACTTTTCCTCATGTATTTAAGCTTTTGGTAAAACAAACTAATAATGAAAAAATGACGTAGCGTTGTCAAAATAACCACAAATTCTTAGTGCTGCGAGTGCCAATCTTTTTAAGTGGATGATAGAAGTAGTTACAATTTCCCATTTTTTTTTTTTGCCAAATATCTGAATAGATCTATCGAGACTTATGAAAAAACACAGCAATTATTTTAATTCGTCAGAGCCAACTTTGATGTATTTTTCAAAATGAAAGTTCGAAAAATATATTTTAGAAATAATTTAATTTTAAAATTTCTGCAATTAATATTTACTTTATACCAATATACCCTTCTTGTGTATTTCTGGTAAAGATATGTAGAACACTTTTGTAAAAAACACCATTTTTACTATGAAATCAGCGAAAAGTTATACCACTAAAAAAGCTTCTAAAAAATACGTCATAATGATTATGGCTCTATATTCTAGAAGGCCATATGATACCATGATTTGTTATTGATTTATTTACTAACATGATTCACTCTTTTACGAGATTATTACCCATAAAATGTCCATTTTTGAATTACCATACAATTTAGCAATATTTTGCTGTATTAATAAAACAAAAAATAATTAAATCTTAAAATCCAAAATAAATTTGTATGCTTAAACCAAATACATACAGTAAATTAAATTTCACAGACACGAGTATTTATTAAAAACTAGCTGAATTCACAAAAATTCAAAATTATCGTACAAAAAAAAATGGTAATTATGTTTTTCGTACACACATACCTATATACAAACACATATCCTATCATTTATAAAATATGAATGGCATGGAAAATTTATGTCAAAACTATATTCTGTTGTTTTTGTAATTTTTAATGATAACGCAATGCAGAAAATTTATTTATTTTGCATTCGAACGATGACAACAACAACAAAAATATTATTTAATTTATTTTTTTGTTTTATGTTAAATTAAAGTTTCGTATGGAAAATGTAGTACATTAAATCGGTAAATGAGTAGAGAGATTTTTCACAAGTTTGTACAACAATTTTTTTACACGTTTCGGATGTAATTTATAAAATTTAAACTACTGTGTGTTCATTCATTTTAGAATACATTTGTAATTAACCATGTAGATAATAATAAATTAACCAGCGATTTTTACGTTTTAAGTTCTAAATAATCAGAAAAATTTAATATTTCAAATAATAAGCGCGGAATGCAAATTTTTGGTTTTATATAATTTTCGTGAATAGCTGCGTATTTCAACATAATAAAATAAACCTAATTCAGAAAAAAAAGCAAAACCGAAAAAATTAAATTATAAAACAAAACATTTTGATTATTTTTATTTAATTTTTTTTTACATAATAATGTAATGTAAACATAAAGGTATATGTGTACATACATATGTAGTTTTTGGTTGTTGTTTTTTTTTATTACTGTTGTATATATGGTCGATGAATCGTGTTAAATAATTTTTTTTTAATGGTTGTTACACCATTGGTAACCACTAAAGTATGGAAATGAAATTTTGTTTTAACTGTTGTAGTTAAATAAATACCAATATTCGGTTATGAAAATAACATACACACAACACAAAATACATATTAAAATAAATAAATATTGAAACATTAAATTTATGGCGATTTTGTGCGGTTTTTAGTACTCTTTGGTAATTCAATTGGGTTTTGTTTACTGAATATTTAAAAATTTTCAGTAAAAACATGACTTGGAATAGTAAAATAAACCAATTTTAAAATAGATGTTTATTCTTAAAAATGTACATGAAGAGCATCATACTCAGTATTATTAACATCAATATTCTGAATGCTTTTCCGATTCTATATAACGTCGTTACCATTTACAATCGATATTGTTATGTTGGTAGAAAACATGCTTATTGCTTACATATTAGAATATATTCGCTTTAAGAATGTGGGTAAAGAGGGTTTCTGAACCACCCGCATTGCAGAGCTCAGTTTCCGCGGCTGACAAACAATTTAGTTAATAATTAATGCTACTTCACAATTTATTTACTATTGGTTTCTTGACCAAATTAAATATCCGAGTTCAATAAAGTATATTAATTATTCATATTTATGTAGGATGGACGATGTTGACCATGAATGAGTACGCTTATAAATTACATGGTTGCAATGTCGTTAAAATTAAAATTTAATTACTTATTTATTTTAAAACTAAATTTACACTAACAAATTACAATCGGGATCACTCTGTTAAACTTAGCCGAAAGTGTCCAGGCGAAAGTGAAAAAAATGTCGGTTATGCAGATTGGTCTTTGCTGTCTCTGCTGTAAGAAAAATTGAGTGATATACTAATGTAGCCTAAAAAATAGTTTCAATAAAATGCACATTTAAAAATAACATCACACACCTAAGTATACTAATAAATAACTAAAATTGCTAAATATTAAATTGAATAAAATAGAGCCTGGAAAGAAGTTCAATTATATTTTTAATTACTATAAAGATGGTAGATTTCCATTTTTAATCTATTTCGATTCTGTGGCGTATATCACGGATTTAATTAAATATCAGGAGTACAAATTGAAAATGCGGGATTTTTTCTATTTTTGAACGTTTATTCTGAAAAAATGGTAACAAATGAATTATTCAAAGTATTGTCCATCGCTAGCCACAACTTTTTCCCATCTTTCTGGCAATTTACGGATACCGTCGCGAAAAAATTCGGCCGGCTTGGCTGCTATCCAGTCATCGACCCATTTTTGGGCTTCTTCGTAAGAATGGAAGCGCTGGTCAGCTAGGCCATGTGTCATCGATCGGAAAAGGTGGTAATCGGAAGGAGCAATGTCTGGGCTATACGGCGGGTGGGGTAAGACTTCCCATTTCAGCGTTTGTAGGTATGTTTTGACCGGCGCTGCAACATGTGGCCGAGCGTTGTCATGTTGCAAAATTACTTTGTCGTGTCTTTGCTCGTATTGTGGCCGTTTTTCTTTGAGTGCGCGGCTCAAACGCATCAATTGAGTTCGGTATAGTGCTCCTGTGATGGTTTCGTTCGATTTCAATAGCTCATAATACACCACACCCAGCTGGTCCCACCAAATACAGAGCATGAGCTTGGCGCCGTGAATATTTGGTTTGGCCGTCGATGATGATGCATGGCCGGGGTAACCATATGATTTTTTGCGCTTCGGGTTATCGTAACGGATCCACTTTTCATCACCAGTGACAATGCGATGCAAAAAACCCTTCCGTTTTTGCCGTTCGAGCAGCAGTTCGCATGCAAAAAAACGGCGCTCGACGTCTCTCGGCTTCAGCTCATACGGCACCCAATGTCCTTGCTTTTGGATCATTCCGAGGGCTTTTATACGATGGGAAATGGCTTGTTGTGTCACTCCCAATGAATCTGCGAGCTCTTGTTGAGTTTGACACGAGTCTTCATTGAGTATTGCCTCCAATTCAGCATTCTCAAACTTTTTCACTTGGCCCGGCCGCTCTTTGTCCTCAACGTCAAAATCACCACTTCTAAACCGCACAAACCATCTCTCGCACGTTGAAACCGATGGAACATGACTCGGATAAGTCTCGGAGACCAATCGATGTGCTTCAGCAGCACTTTTCTTCAAATTAAAGAAGTAAATTAAAACTTCCCGCAAATGCTGTTTTGTTGGCACGAAACTCGACATATTGAGAGCTCAAAAAAACTATGAATTTGACACTGCGACAAATTGACACATACTGAAAATTAAAGCTATAAGACGTAGCTTTGACATGAACATAGTCACAGTACTGCCTGATGCGTATAGCGTTAGTAACGCCATCTGTTATCAATCCCGCATTTTCAATTTGTGCCCCTGATATAAAAACACATACGTGAATTTAAATAAATTGTTAAACAATTCACGATAACACGATATTTAGATAAAATTAAATAAATATGTGAATTAAACCTTGTAAAAGCTTTCTTTTTGTGATATAAGTTTATTTTAAAAATTATTATTTTAAATTAGACCGGTTTCGGACCTTCGTCCTTCTTCAGTTCTTTTTCTACATTTAAACAGCGATTCAGCGAACATACACAAGAAGCTAACAATACCCAGAAAACCACAAACTGTAAGTCAAACTTCGCACAACATCTGTTGACCGAGAAACATACGTATACAGATTTTGATACGAATGTACATATAACTGTAACGTATATCCTCCATAGACTTAACAAGGGCAACAAAATGGACATATTGGAGGAATATGAAATATACAAATGTCGAAACGACCCACATTTGCTAAACGATAAAATCAATTCAAAAACGAATAAACTGTTTGATTTAATAATTCAAAACAAGATGGCGTTGTAAAATGTTTCAAATGAAAAAAAGCCACAATAAACAGCAAGGAGAAAAATTCAACCAGTAGAAAAGAACTGAAGAAGGACGAAGGTCCGAAACCGGTCTAATTTAAAATAATAATTTTTAAAATAAACTTATATCACAAAAAGAAAGCTTTTACAAGGTTTAATTCACATATTTATTTAATTTTATCTAAATATCGTGTTAATAATAAAACGAATTGTTTAACAATTTATTTAAATTCACGTATGTGTTTTTATATTTAATTTAATTATATTTTTAAGATATATTTCAAGAGGTACTCTTAATTTTCGAGTAGAATAATAGAGGAGACCAAGAATGCATTTTATTTCATAAAGTTCGAAACTAATAACTGTAATTTGATAGCCAATAGTTCACCGAAAAAATATATTATGCAATTTAAGAGTCCGGCTTTTAATATAAAAAAATGTTCTTCTCTATGCAGCCCACGAATTATTCTTAAATGATATCGAACCATATTAATTAATCTTTAATTTATTTAAAGTTACTATTACCGAAAAATTATATACCTTTTTCAGCCCTAATTAACTAAATTCCAAACCAAATTGACAATTATTCAAATAGGATTGGCATATTTTCAAATGAAATTGACATTTTTCCAATTTCATTTAAAGTATTTTCAAAAAAATTTAACAATTATTCAAAACATTTTAAACTTATTTTTTCAATTTAAAATAACATAATTTCAAATCAAATTAACAATTTTACAAAATTGGTTAACAGATTTTCAAACCAGTTTGACTTATTTTCAGTTCAATTAAATTATTTTCAAAACAATTTAACAAATATTCAAATGAAATTAATGAAATCTCGGATAAAATTAAATAAAACAGGTTGGATTTCGGTAAGGTTATGGCTTTTATAATCCGTTTGAAATTATTATTTTATGATTGAGTGCGATATTTTATTATTATTGTACAATCAGTTTAGTTGTAAACACCATTCGTGTTTAAATTCAATTTATATTAATAAATTTAAGACATTAATTAAAAACACATGTCTCAATCAGAATTTGACAGAAACGGAGATTCTTCATCACCAGAAGACGGTGAGTGTATAGCCGATATTTCAAATTTAACGGGTGTTAACGCTAACACCATAAGGAGCATAATATGTAAATATAAAAAAAAACGGGGGTGAACTAATCGCAGTGACAAAAGGCGGAAAACGCGGAGAAAAATTAACACCGGACGTCCTAGAAAAAATCGAGCAAATAATTGAAATAAATTCGGGAATAACACTAAAAAATATAAAGGAAGTGCTCCTGCGAGACAAAAATATTGAAGTCTCGCAATCAACATTTTTTAATGGATTAAAAAAATTAAAAATTACCTTAAAAATGGCCAGGCCCGTTGTGGATAGGATGAACACTGCATCTACCATTGAACTAAGGCGAGCAATGCATATTGCATTTTACAAATAATGCTCCAGAAGACTGTCAAAAAACGATCTTTATTGATGAAGCTGGGTTTTAACTCCATTTAAGGCGATCCCAAGCCAGATCACGAGTTAATACTCGTGCGAATGTTGTCATGTCAACCGTCCGAGGTCGCAATGTTACGTTGATCACGGCTATTAGCAATCAGGGTGTGGTTCATCACAAAATTTTTGCGAATTCCACTGTAAATTCAAATAAATTTTGCGAGTTCCTAAATGAACTACTAACCCAGCTGTCCGATAGAGGCTTGATACATACATGGCTTGTTTTAGACAATTGTTCGATTCACAAAACAGCAGAAGTAAGGGAATTGATCCGCAGGACGCAATATAGGCTGGTATTCCTTTCACTTTACTCTCCTATGCTTAATCCCATCGAAAGTGTGTTCTCAAAGGTTAAGTCAACTGCAAGACAAATTTTATGTGAACCTTCCAACAGCCGAAATTTAGTAGATGTCATCGGAATTTCTGTAAGTCAAGTAACCGGAAACGACTGTACTAATTTCATAATGAATATGATGCTAAAGTTGAGTGCGGCAACTACAGGAGCTCCTTTGGAATAAACGTACTCACTATATACGCCATACGTACTACGTACATATGTGTACAAAGTTACATATTTAATTACTTTACATTTATTTTAAATTTACGTTCAAACCAGCAAAAATGAATTATATTGTGTTATTAAATTTAGAAATAAAAATTTTATAATTTGAAATCAAAAATTTGTTAATTTCATTTGAATATTTGTCAAATCGTTTTGAAAATAGTTTAATTGAACTGAAAATAAATCAAACTGGTTTGAAAATCTGTTAACCAATTTTGTAAAATTGTTAATTTGATTTGAAATTAAGTTAATTTAAATTGAAAAAAAAAATTTGTCAAACTGAATTGAAAAAATAAATTTAAATTGTTTTGAATAATTGTTAAATTTTTTTGAAAATACTTTAAATGAAATTGGAAAAATGTTAATTTCATTTGAAAATATGCCAATCCTATTTGAATAATTGGCAATTTGGTTTGGAATTTAGTTAATTAGGCCTGAAAAAGGTATAAGAGAACCTAATTCAGTTTCGAACTGAAGAGCTTATGTTTATGAAAAAATCAATTCTCTCATCAGGCCGCGGCAACTGGACTGATTGTACCACAATTTACATTCTAAATATATAGAATGTACTGTGTAGGCTGTACTAGCGAATTATACTAATACAGCTAAACTCTCTTACAAATTTTCTTCGTCACATTCTTGGGTAAGTAAATTTTATCAATCAACAAATTTTTTTACACTAATTTGAATTAATTAATTAATTCAAATTAGAGTAAAAAAATTGTTAATTGATTATTAATTAATCATCAAAAAAATGTTAAACTAATTTTTGTAAATATAAATAATTTTTCATTAAAGTTTAATTTTTGGTTTGACTAACATTCTTGCTACTGACAATAATTTGAACTTCAATTATAAATCATCATATTTATGAAACATTACTTACTTTAAATTTCGACAGTTATCAATAATTATGTATTAAGAGAAAGTAATAACTGTTAAACGCTTTACCCACTGAAAAACGAAAACAAAAATCGGATTTAGTTATTTCGATATAATTCCAAAATTATTGCTTTGTTTTCGATAAAATATTCTGGTTCGTGACCGAATGTACAAATTTTAATTTAAGTATTGATATGGAAATTTAACACCAGTTTTAGAGAAGGCATGTCTACTGAAACAGCTTTGCTGGCTTTTTTAAATAATATCTTTCAAGCAATAAATGATGGCCAACTACATGTAAGCAGGAGATTTATAGTCATAACTAAAGCCGTATACCATGAACGGCCTATAGAGGAAACGTCTTCCCTTAAAGGCATCGAAAATAATGTAGGTCTTTATTGATTTGTAGCACTAATCCATTAAATTTAGTTTAATGGATGTAGGCTTTGCCTTTCGCATCAGTCGAACTCAGCGATATAAAAACATGGATAGGGGATTGATCAAAAATCACATTGATTTACGTCACTAAAAATGGAGCAAATTTTATTGTATAGTCTTACTACTCTTTTATATACTCCTCTTTATCAAAAAAAGTATTTCCGAATAAGTGCCGTACTTGAATAAATTTCATTTCGAAATTTTTTGAAACAGATTTTTTTTTAAATTGAATGGGATAAGTATTGGATAATGTTGAAAATAATTAATTAATTATATCAAATTTGAATAGTTAAACATTACGCTACCAGTTTTCGTACACTAATTAAAAAATTAGTAACCATTTATTCCTTTAAATTTCAAATACATCCCTGAAAAATAAACAACAACAACAAAAATTCGAGTAAAACGTCAAAAATCTAGCATAAACAAACATTCAAATGAATTTTCGTTTTTTATTTTTAAGATGTGTTTTAAATTTGTTACCATGGTTACTACCACTTTTATATTATTGTATCTGGCATGTTTTGAATTTGCAACGTTTATTTTTTCCGTCTCTAGGCGACAGCTACTTTGCTTTACCGCCTCCTACACATAAATTTGAATTTGGTATTCGAAAATTCGAATTTAAAGACAAGGACGAAGATTTTTTCTTTCTCTATCACACACTTAATACTTTTTCAGTTGCTCCATAAAATTTGTTCTATCCCCTATCCATGTATTTATATCGCTGGTCGAACTTGTTTATTTTCCCATAATATTTTAAATTTTATGTATATTTACAAAAGTGGAATAAAAATACGTAGCATGCAAAATCTATCAACCAAGAGCACCCTTGGTAACGCCAAAGTATAAAGCAGCTCCGCCAAATGCTGGGAAGTCTAAAAGAAGATGGAAAATCAACTTTGATGGATTTCGGCAGTGCTTGAATCTGGCTGTAATAATTGAGTTTTATCTATTATGCGGTTTTTATTTTCCGTATTATTAAATCGGGTATACCATTGTATTTGCATGAGAAATTAGATTTTTCTACATCGTTACGAACAAGAAATGTCAACTTGCCTATCAATAGGACAAAGGTTTACAATAACTCCTGTTTGGTGAACATGATTGTCATCTGGAACAGCCTACCACTGGTACTAAAAAATATTGATTCTTTGAATATTTTCAAAGGATTAATGTTAAAATTGGTAAAAGAAAATCAAAATTTTTGATTGATTGGGTTGTAAATAGTATGTATATAATGTATATATGTATGTTTATGTGTATATTTTGTATATATATTATGTTTGAGTGTTATTTCTTGTTATATTCTAAATGTTAATTGTAAATTTTATTATTCTTTTATTATTTTTGTTATTCTCTACTTTGATAATTGTATATATTCTTGTTGTACAAAAACATTATGGTTTAAACAGCATTGGCTTATGAATAAATAAAATAAATAAAAATATTATGCTAAACCACCTCATGCGGCACATTGTAATCTGAATGAGCATTCATGCTCAATTTATTGTGTGTAAGTGTTGGGTGAAAATTGTGTCGAAAAACTAGGAGTTAGAACTCATACAAAATTTATGTAAAATTAACAAATAAATAAATTAAATTAATTTTTATTATATTTTTTCAAACATATCCCAAGAAGAGAAACTAACTTTTGAAATTATAATTTTAAATAAAATGTGTGTATGCAAATTAATTATTAAAATTTGTTTTTTATTAATTGAATCTGAACCATCTTAATGTACATAAATGCCTGCTCATGTGAAAAATAACCTTAAAATAAGGGACATATAAAAACTGAGTTGCATAATAATTTCCCGTACATTTTTTCTCTATTCTGAGGAAAATAAATTGAAGAAAAATGACATCGACTAATTTAACTTAGAACTATCGAGGTTAACGGCTTCGGTAACTCCAAAGCTCCTAGATATACAAGCCATCAGCATCGACCCTTTAAATTGAGAAGCATAATTTAATGGGTATACATTTTACGTTTTCCCATAAGGACCCATGTAAAATTGATCATTTTTGATTACAATTTTATGAATGAAAAATACTCGTAACAGAAAATATTTTTAGGTTTATATTTAAATCAAACCTTTTAGTATAACATATTTTAAAACTAATAATTTAAATTGAGTAATTTGTTAATTATAATTAAAAATAAAATTGTACAAATTTACTTTTTCTTTGTATGTAAATGTAAAAAATTAATGTAAATACAGTATAAAATTAATAAACACAAAATCAATGATGTAAGATATTATGAAGTTAGCTACACAAGATTTTTTTCGTTTTCGAAAATTCGAATTTCGAATTTTGAAAATATTTTTAACAGTGCAATAATTATGTTAAATATTTATAATATTTTTAGCGTATTTCTTATGAAATACATTCGCATAATCGTTAAACTTGCTAAAACATTATTTTGGATTGTTTTGCTGAAATTTCAATTTAAATATTTCAATTTTTATATTACCGCCATCTGATTTCAAACACGGAAACCATACGTCCATTTTGTTTTTTTTAAATATATTTAATTAGTCGAGTTTATAAGTAGGTGGCACTAATGGCTTATTATAAAAAAAAATTCGAACAAATGGTATGACGTCATAACATAAAGATGTGTTTGTAAATAAAGGGTTTTTTATTTGAAAGTTCAAATTTTAACCTGACGGCTTGTATATCTAGGAACGCTTTGGTAACTCTCACGGGCACGCAGGAGGTCGCTGCGCTTCCCCCCGCTTAGCCCTCCGAGGGGTTTTAGAGTTAAACTTCGTGGGACATAGGTCGCACGATCCCAGAAAAACTATTTCACTAAATATTCATTATCTATATATACATATAAAGAAGAAAAGTATGTATGTATGTATGTTCCACAAAAGCTCTTGGTCCACTCGAGCGATTGTTTCCAAATTTTGCACGAATACTTTTTAGCAGTCGAGAAAAAACATAGGGGGTTAGTTTTCAAAAATTAGTACCCCTTCCTCATGCTCCCCTGTGAGGTGCCATTTACAAGTGGGATTTTTAAAACTTAACCGATTGATCTAATTTTTGGATATTTTGTGCAAAATTAAAAATAAATCGACACGTGTATCATTATTTTTTTAACAGGATGATGATGATGATGATGAGTTTGATGAGGTTGATGATTTTGATGATGATGGTGATTGTGTTTGGGATGGTATGATGGTATGTAGGTAGGATGGTATGATGATATGAAGGTGTGATATCAACATGATACAATTGTGTGATTGTATAACGGAATGATGGTTTGACAGTATGAAGGTTTGATGATAGTAAGATGGCTTGATGGTATGATGGTTTAATTTATATCTTCTTCTATATATTTATATGTATAAAAAGAAGAAAAGTATGTCACTTTATTGACTCCGGCAATTGCTTCCTTTGCGTCTTTTTGCACGAATATTCTGTAGCAGTCGAGAATAAATATAGGGTTGTTATAGTGATCGAAAATGTCACCCCTTTCCAATGCTCCTCAGTGAGTCGTCATTTACAAGAGGTATTTTTAAAACTTCACCGATTTAGTTGATTTTTGTATGTTCACTGCAAAGTAAAAAAAAAAATCACCACGTGTTCCATTATTTTTTAACGGTGATGGTAATGGTAATGGTGATGGTAATGTTGATGGTGATGTTGATCGTAATGTGGAATGATGGTGGTGATGATGATGGTGATGATAATTTTGATTGGGACTGTGATTGTGAAGGTATATTGGTATGATGGTATAAAGGAAGGATGGTATGATAAAATGAAGGTATGAAATGGTAACATGATACAATGGCTGATGGTATGATGGAAGGATGGTGTGGTGGTATGATGGTTTGATAGCATCATGGTATGGTGATATAAAAGTATGATGGTGAGATGGTTTGATGGTATGATGGTTTCATAGTATATTTGTATGATGGTATTTTGGTGTTGATGGAATAAAGGTACTTGTATGATGGTAAGCTGGTATGATTTTATTATGTTATGGTGGTGTGATGATATGGTGGTATAATGGTATTATGGTATGTCAGTAAGACGGGCTAATGGTGTAATGGCACGATGATCTAACTGTATTATGATATGGTATTGGGGTATAATGGTATGATGATAATATGGTGTGGTTGTATGATAGTATGATGTTATAATTGTATGATTAATTATGGTAACGGTATCATTCGCAAAATCTGTCTTTGGAGGCATGTCAAGCATATTTCAATGACAACACGCGAGTTCATCTGTAAATCTACACCTCATCGAGGTATACGCCAACTTCTTCGATTAAGTAAAGCAAGAATGTAAGCACAATGAAGAACTTGAGGGAATTTTTTTTTAAGCATAGAATTCTATTACCTGTATCATGAGGGTCTTATGGTATGGGAGTTCTGTCTCACATGCTCACATTCAATATTTACTTCCCAGAGACGCAACCTCCTACAAATAATTAGAAATTAACGGTGATAACATGGCATCGTAGGCATATCTATAGCCAACAGACTGACAGAGAACACACCTTCATTCCGAGAGTTTGAACTTCAAAAAGTTTGTGTTTAAGACCGAGACCAAAATCAAACAATGTGGGTTACAACTACAAGCAAGCATTGCGGTGAACCCGACAAATTATTTTTGTCTTGATTTTATTCAATTCACTTGAGAAATTGTATTCAAATGCGCCTTGCTGTATTTTCAATTATATTTAAAATAAAAACCCCTGTTGAAGTACACCAATTGAATTTTAACCCTGCTTTTAATCTGCTGAATTTAAGCATCTCGCACTACTTATATGAAAAAGTTTTCTATCTTATGGGTACCGGATGCCAATGCACGATGAGTTGGAGATTAGTTGTGACTTTAAAATCATCACAAATCTTAAGCGCTCCATTTTGCTTCGTTGCTGTTATGATTGGTGCATCTTTAAATTTCAACTTTTACGGCAATGTATTTGTGAAAAATTAATGGTTCGAGACTTTAAATATTTTGTTTGGACTTTTGTTCTTAAACCGAAATATCAATTTCGAAAATTAATCGAAATTCAAATTTGTAACTGTTAATTTAAAACTTTGAATTTTTTTCATTTTCAAAGTTTACACCAATGCAATTGATAGAATTAAGTTTTTTAACCGCGTTATACTAGGACACGTAAACTCTACATCTTTATTCTTTATAACAAATCATGTAAATGAAATTTTGTTAATAGTAGGTACATACATTATTGCAATAGGAGAGGGATATACAAATTATTTGTCTGTCTCTACTAATAAAAATGAAAATACTCTTCACGTTTCCATGCTATTTATCACACCAGATTTAAATTTTGTGTAGTGGTTTCACAGGAAAATTAGCAGGTTTACGTAGTACTCATATCCGAAGGAGCGGTTTCCTTGATTGAGGGGGTTAAAATATGTTTTATCACCTTTTGAAGAGACATTGGAAAAACGATATAAGTTAATTTTTAAAAAAATAGAGATTTTGGTGCTCTCTGCTAAAATAAAAATATTTTATTTACCCCGGGCATCGCCGGGTACCTCAGCTAGTTTCACTATAAAATAATCAAAATAATTATTTCGGAAAATAAAATTTTAAAAAACAAGTTTATGTCCAACAAAATTTTGGTAAACTATTTTTTATACGGTAAGAATTCAAAAGATTTTTCAAAGATTGAACGGCAAAACAAGATTTTGTCTTGCAGGCAAATACCCCGATCCCAACGGTATATGGTACATTAAAGTGCCATATACCGTACTGCATGTATGATTTGATAAATTTTAAATTTAAAACGTTTAATATATTTTTAATTTCTAAACCTGTATTTATCAAAATCCATTTTGCACGTAAAATGCAGAAGATCAATTCGTTTTCAACAATGTACCTAATTACGTTGTAAATGCGTTTTTTGAAAAGTGTGCCTATAAAAAACGTTTAAGACTTGGTACATTTTGTTTTGTGAATGGTATAAACCATGAAGGCTTACTGAAATTAATCAAATCGACTGGTTTTTCAATAAAAGATCGGAGTAAAATTCACAAGCTCTGGTCGGATTGTTTTCGCGAACCGTACAAACTAAATTGGCTTAATAAGTATTGTACAACTGGTAGTTGTCCATTTTCTTGTTTTGTGGCTTTTATCACTATTTTAGTATTATAAAGAAAATAAAATATCTTTTAACAATTGCACAAAATTTTACATAGGCCAAACTGGAAGAACTTTCGAAAAACGGTTTAAAGAACACATTCAGGAATTTAACAATAACCTTCCAAAAAATAACTTTAAATCAAACTATACACAACATTTATATAATGAGAAACATTCATATACAGATATGCAAACAAACCTACAAATCGTATGCAAAATGAAAAAAGGAAAAAGAATGGACAGAATAGAAGAACTCGAAATATACAAAGAAAGAAATAACCCATTAATACTCAACGACAAACTAAACACAAGAACAAACAAGACCTACGAAATGATTTTAAATTATAACTAAGCAAACACAAAAAACAGCAATTACATATTGTGGAAATAAATTTCAAAATAAAGAAAAAATTTGACAAGGCAGATACTGAAGAAGAAAGAAGTTTTCGAAACCGGTATATCAACCAAAAATCTATTAATATTATCACTGGGAAATAGAAAGTGAAACCTAGTTAATAAAAATAATTAGAAAATAAAAGATATTTTATTTTCTTTATAATACTAAATTGGCTTGCCTATAACGTTGCCGCCCAACGTTACTATAGATGAGTTTTTGATGTCAAAACATCTTTAGCGGCAGGAGTAAGTAAAAAATTGTATTGAAATCGGGTTACGGAAACAAAAATGCCGAACAAAAAATATTGCAGGTATGTGTGAATATCGACGAGAACAAAAAATAAATGAAACGTAAAATCTATGCAAAATTTACGCATACACATGCAATATACAACATCATCCGGCATTTCAAAAACATCGTGAGCCGAATATAAAAAAAAATCTAAAAAAAAACCGCCCACTTTAATTTATTTTGTTGTGAAAATACCTGCTATATATGGCCGCAGCAGCAAGTGTTTTTGAAAATGAAAATTGCATTCGAGTAAAAGTACCACAAATTATGCTTGTGAAGTGTAATAGCAAAGATCATAGTATATTAAATAACATAAGATTATCTTTGGTAAAAGTTATTTACGTCGCAAGGGCGGTAAATGAGTTGTTGCAGTGCGGTTCGATGTTTTCTTTCAGAATTTGGAACGATTACTGTAACGATAATTTAACGTACGTGTAACTTGATTTTGCTTTGTTCAGTGAGTTTGCCGTGAACATTTACTACTATGGAGGTTTAGTTGATTAACTTAACAGAACTGTACTTTGCTTATGCTCAATTATTGTCAGTAAGGTTCGTCCTCCAAATTCAAAATAGAATTATAACTTACTGACTTTTTGAACCAAACATGTAACTTAGTTTAATTACTGAGCGAACAACATCCGTCTTTATGGAGGGGTTTCTGAGCCTTAACGAAATTGCTTGAAATGATTCAATAGATATTTATACAAAAAAGTTTTCACAAAAATATTTTGCGAGTTGAGGGTGAACTCGCTCGTTGTTTTTTTGGCAATGACCCGTTTTATTGAAAAAAAAATAATAATAATTTCATATAAATAACCTCAAAATAGATTAAAAAATTGCACATTTTTGGTACTTTATGTACTTTCAAAGTATTGCAAGCCAAAATATTGCTAAATTTCATACCGCGTTTCATCAATCACTTATCGTGTTTTCGCTACCGTCATCACTGGAGACACTATCGGTGTCACTAGAATCTTCTGAATGATCCACCCCATCAGCTTCAACAAACTCATAGTTTTCCTCGTGATCACTTTCTTCTTCGTTCTTCTCTTCTAACTGGATCATTAATCCGCCAACATTAGTTGGCTCAGGATTTAACACTCGAATAAGCTTTTTATTTAGTTTATCGTGTGGAATTTCGTTTCCAAACTGATCTATGGCGCAACATTGGAATGATCGTCTCACGATATCAGGTGAAATTTTCTTTATAGAACTTGCGACGAATTTTATTACGTCCTGATATGAGGGTTTTTATCGTTTTGCTGTGAACTCTTCTGGTGCATTACACAAACAATCATCCCAAGCTGACCGCATCGCGACTTTAAATAGATAGTTCACAGAGACGTCAAGTGGTTGTAAAAATGATGTCGTTTTTGCAAGTGGTTGTAAAAATAATGTCGTTTTTGGTGGTATGTACAAAACATCTGTATTGCATTTTTGGTTTAATTTGTCCTGAACTTCTTTACGCAAGTGAAGTGCCTCTGGATAACTGAATGTTCTGTCAATAAACACAAGCTCAATATACCTACATGAACATACCAATATGAGTGTTGCTAACAGATAATAAGACCCCAAAAACAAGATACACCAGTCGCCCTATTCTGGTAATTCCAGGGGAATAGAAATTTTAAATTTTGTTGCAGTATTATTCCCTTTTCCCCAAAGTATATTCTGGTGTTTGGGGAAAAAAATCTATTGGGAAAAAATTATTCCCAATTACAGCAGTTTTGACGTTTATTCTTCCATACCTATTTTATGAAATAATTGATGGGGAATACATTTTTTAACGAAAATGTTTGTCTATATCTCTAGTTGATATTAATCATTTATCATATTAATATTGTTTGTAAGTGTCCGTCGCGGATCATTACTTATTCTAATGTGATTCTATGAAGAACACGTACAACTAAATTTATTTTCGAAGTATATTTATTCCCCAATTGGCAGAATGCAATTTTGGAAATGGGGAATAAAAAGTTGGAAAAATTTATCTGGGAATAATTGCTGTAAAACCAAAATGTTTCCCATTCCCCGGGAATTACCAGAATATATACCACAGGTATTTAATATTGAAAAGCGCCTCTCGCGGTAAAATTTAAATAGAACTGGATACAGAAATTCAAAAAAATGCGACAAAAATCGAATTAACGTCTAGATAATGCAAGAGCTGACCAGGGGTCTACTATGTATTCGGATCAGAAAGTAAAGTCGATCGGATAGTGTAATTTTAATATGAAACCAATTCAATTTTTCCTTTGTTCTCTCTATACAAATTTCTGAATTCAGAAAAAAATTACTTTCCGATCCGAATACATAGTAGACCCCCAGTTTATTGACGAAAACCAAGCTAAATTATAAGAAAAAAAATCTAAAACAATGTAAAAACCCGCAATCTACGCTGCGTAGAATGCGTGTTACCAATGGTCAATACTTAACCCTTTCAAACGCCAATTAAACTTGACTTTCTTCCAAAAATAAAATACGTAGCACAATTATGCACTGCTATGATATGGGATTGCTCATAAAACTGTAGTGTGAACATAAATACATAAGAGAACGATCGCACAAGAGAAATGAGACAAAAATTAAAAATTACGGTTGGTCGAAGCGATGAAAGTTGATGTACAATATATTGTACAAGGCGTTTGAGAGGGTTAAAAAATCAAAACTGATGGGAAATCGGAATACAGTAAACACCAAAAATAGAAACTGTTATAAAAAAGATAAAAAAAAAGATTTATGTATGCACGTGCAGATTTGAAAAATATGGATTCCAAATACAGTACCATGGTATATTATTTAGCACTAAAAGACAAATAAAGTACCATATACTAATTGTCATGGTATTATAATAGGCACTGGTATGTATGTATGTTACACAAAAGCTCTTTGTCCACTCGAGCGATTATTTCCAATTGAGTTGAAATTTTCTCCAAAAACCTTGCATCAGGTTTGCACATTTTGCCATCTTGATAACCGGTTAATACTAATATGCTTCACTGAAGGTTCAGGTCGGGAATTAAGAATAACCTTGAACTAGATTAATAATGTGTACATTTCGTTCGACGTCAGCATTGTGTATTTTGTCACTGAATTTAGATAATAATTAATTGATTTAACTCCAAACTCGCAGATTTTCCTCTTAAATCACACGAAATGTGCTCCTTAGTAGGAAATAATCTCGATGGGAACACCCCACATACCGACATATCGTCGTTACAAAGTTCGATGTGAACTGTAGCAAAGTAAAAGAATAGCCAAATGTATCCATTGTCAATTGGAATACAACCTCTTCCGAATCTTGACTTCAGATACAAAGGGCTAGCGTAGCTCACACCGTTATATGAAGAACGGACGGCTTGGCCTGGTTAAAGGTAAGTTGCTCATCAGTTGTTGCTACGTAGATGTTCGTTGTCTTTGTCGTTCTACACATGTCGTCGCCCTAGAATTATTCTTGTCTATATCCAATTTTTTATCAAATTGTGTTAGTAATGTAGTTAAAGTAAATCGACTACGAGGAACCCAATTTTCCAATCAAAATTTGGCTATCTCCTACCGTTTCCGATTTATTTTACTAAAAAATTGTCTATGTCCGAAAATTATTACTCTCGTTTTAAACATATTTGCCTATATCCCTCCATTTTTAATATTTTGTCTATCTACATTAGAAATCTGTGTAAAAGTTTCATTTCAATAATTCTTGATATGGGTTTGTCGAAGTCCATATTAACGTATACTGTTTTGTCTAAGTCCTTAAATTTTATCAAAGTGTTTTGTTTATGTACTACTTAAACAAAGCATAACAAATATTGGTATATTATATCGATCTCTTTCACAAATGCAACGGCAACATTTATTTTATGTGATAAAAAGCGAGGTGAACATAATGGATAATTTGTTATTTTTTGTTTTTTTGCTGTTCGATCTCGAAAACTTAACGGTTTTTAATAGTATGTCAAAATTTTTTGTTGCGCAGGTTAGATCAGCATATTTGATGTTGATTTTAATTAAATAATATTAATTAAATTGAATAAAATATGGAAATAAACAGGTAGGTAATTAGAATTATATTTCTAAAAATACGCTAATGAATATTTGATAATATTATAGATTTAAAAATTCAAGTGATTTCCTGGAACCAAGAGAATTGGTTAAAATAAATTTAAACAATATATTTATTAGTGAAGAGTAAGTATTTCTAGTGATAATGCTTTGAAATTATATAGGCAATATAATTATTTTTATTATAGTGAACAGCCCGATGTTGCTGAGATAATAGTCGAAATAATCGATTTGCAAGAAAATGCCAAAATTTCAATGCAGGAAGCTGTTTGCACAGAAGTACTAGGCAAGCAAAATATTTGCAGGAAACAAAATCGCAATTCTAGTCAATGGAAACAAAACGTTCGCAAAAGGAAGCGGCAAAGTGGAATGGCATATACGAATTCTATTGGCGTTCCCACAAAATCCAGAAATGTCAAAATTACTGGATGTAGAAACCCATCGGGCTGTGTTTTTAAATGTATGACTCGCATACCATACGACGCTCGCGTTCAAATGAATAGTGATTTTTGGCATTTAAATGATGATAAAAAGAATCATTACTATTCGAAATTTGTAATGAAATCTTTGAAGTCAAGAACCAGAACTATAGCACAGAACAGCAGACGAAATTTCAGTTTCTCATATTTTTTCCCTTCAAAAAATGATCGAATTCAAGTATGCCAGGAATTCTTCATGAATACCTTAAATATAAATAAAGGGCGTGTGTATTATTTTTTCAAACATAACAAGAACCCTGCTGTGCCTAAGACACCTGTTAAAGGAAAATTCACAAAGAAACAAATTTCGAATGACAATATTAATTTAGTTCGCTCACACATCAATGAATTTCCAATAGTTGAGGCCCATTATGTTCGTAGTTCATCCAGTAGAAAATATCTAGACGCGTCTCTAAATATAAGCAAAATGTACAATTTGTTTAAAATCAAGTATGCCGACACAACGGTCAAATTGTGGAAATACTCTGAAATATTTAATAAACAATTTAATTTAGGATTCCATCTCCCTAAGAAAGATTTATGCGACAAATGCGAAATAATAAAAATGTTGACATGTCCAACTCAAGAGCAAGTGAATGAATATAATCTACACATTTTAAAAAAAAATCAAGCAAAGCTTGAGCGAGAAGCAGACATTATTGTATCGAAGCAAAATAAATTAAAATTATTCAGCTTTGATATGCAGAACGTTTTCCAGTTACCGAAGGCCAACAATTCAAATTTTTTTTATAAACGAAAATTTTGCGCATAAAATTTAACCGGTAAAGTCCATGGAGATGCGGAAGTGTTTAATACAATTTGGTACGTATTTTCTGGTAGATTAATATTTATATATTTAAATTTAATTCCTAAAATTTTAAGGTATGAGTCGATTTGTGGGCGGGAGGGAACACACATCGCTAATGCATTAATAAGGATGTTAGATCGTTATGTGTATAATCACCCAGAAGTAGAAACAATTATTTGCTGGTCGGATAGCTGTGTGCCTCAGAACAGAAATTGTATTATGACGTTTGCCCTACAACAGTTCCTTAATTCATGTTCATCGCCGAATCTAAAATATATCGAACAAAAATTTTCAGAAGCCGGACATAGTAATATCCAAGATATTGATGCAGCTCATAGTGTAATTGAGCGATCATTTAAACATAAATTCATTTACTCACCTGTTGGACTAGTGAAAGAGTTCATTGAAATACCAGTAGGTAAACAAAAATTTACTTCAATTCAAATGAGACGATCGGATTACAAAGATTTTCACAATGCTGCCTACAAAATGAATTATAATCAAATTCATTTTACCAAAGTAAAACATTTGATTTATGAAAAGGAGTCATTTAATATTAAATATAGAAATGGATACGATCAAGATTTTTTGACTGTAAGGCCCGATTGTATGAACGAGGATAAATGATTAATTCTCTGATTTAGCGTAGTTTGCCTTGTATGAAACAATGAAAACTACGCTAAATCAGAAGATTAATCATTTATCCTCGTTCATACAATCGGGCCTAAGAATCACTCATAAAAAAACGAATATTGGTGGCTTCCCTGTACTAGCTCCACTAACAACCGTTGGAAATCTTTCACAGCAAAAATTAAAGGACTTATCAGATATGTTGATTTATATGCCATCCATAGACCAAGCCTTTTATAATAATGTATTTAAGAATTGTAAGCAAAATATCCTGCCTGAACCTGTAATTCATGTAGAACCTGTTGTTCGGTCAACCAATAAGAACAGGCCACAGAGACGCAATACTAAAAATAAGCAATCAAATTCTGATTAAATCATTTATTTTTAACTATTATATTTACATTTTTTATTAAGTGAATTATTTTATATGTATGTTTTATAATTAATAAATAGATTATACGGTTTTGCTTCAATATTTATGTTTGGATTAAATAATTAAAATTTAGGTGGCTCAATTGATAAATTTAAGAATTTCACGGACATAGACAATTTTTTAAGGATATAGACAAATATGTCAATAAAAAATTATTATAAACCTGGATTTAGACAACAATCTAAAATTAAAACTTGAATAAATTAAAAACTAATTTAATTTGAAACTTTATACTTTGTTAAAGTGTTTTAGACCTAGAGTTTTATATACACATCAAATTTTGCTACAATAGCTACTTGGGAACCATAGTAGTTCTCAGTTTGAACGTTTCTTGCAGTTTTCTCCAATAGAGCTAAAATGGACATAGACAAGAATAATTCTAGAACGACGATGTGTAAATGTATCTTTGTACTGTGTTCCGGCAATTGATCAACTAGTATTTTTGTCGGAGAATACTGGAATGAATGAGTCTTCTAATTTACCTAGTCTCCCTCCGGATAGGGAAATGATTCAATTTTTTATACGAATTTTTTTGGTTTGTTTTAGACAATTTCACTAGTAAATTTAACTACTTCGAGGCGTAAAACTGTTCAAATTGTTGAGGAAACTATAAATCGCCCAAATTTCGTATAGCTGCAATGATATGATCGATATATCCATAAAATAAAATTGGCTTAATGGCAGGTGTTTGTTAAATCTCAGTTTCAATATGTTCCTTTAGTAAATTGGCTGGATCCTGCCATGGGAGTACCAAACATTTGTTTGAAAATTTGAACATTTGAAAGCTAAATTAAGTATGGTCCAAAACAATTTTAACGCTTTTTTAACAAGTTATTTGAATTCAAATTTGTCTTACATTTTAATTTAATGTCATTTCAAAAGTGCTAATTTTGTTTCTAAAATCTTCTGCAATGTTTACTTTCGAAAAATTGTTACTAACAAAACAGTTGAAAATATTTGACACATTGAGAAAGGCTATTTAATGGTGAACCTAAATAACTTACGATTGGACTCCCGGGATAACTTTATGTGATTTCGGTAAACTGGATAATCGAGGCGTCGTGTTCTTGTTACTATGAATTTCTTCAGCCCTTGTGCGATCTAATTTTCTTAAACGTTCGCAAGCCGAAATAATAACAATTTTGTTTGAATCGAATTAAAGTTAAATTTTCGAATTTCAAATAAAAAGATTTGAGCCCTTATCCTCTAATTATAGTAGATATAAAGAGCGGAATTTTAAAATTTTAAGTTTTCTAAATTCTGTATGGAATGTAGAGATATGTATACTGCGAGAAAGTAAGTTTGATCAAATGGCTTTCACAAGTTTAAATTTAAAATTTCAGTTTATTAAAATCACCTGTGCTTATTACGTAATTTTTACTTCTATAATCTAAAATTTATTATTCAACAGCCATTTTTCCACAAATTTTTTTTATCGGTATTCATATGAGAATATATACTGTTTTTGCATGTTAGTTTTATTAGCACTTTTTTGCAGAAATGCACCTCAAAAGTGCATTGCTGCAACATTCAGTTATTTCCTTAAAGTTCTCTTAGTATTAACAATTTAATGTTTCCGAAAAAAAAAGTTTCCCTACTGCTCTTGTACTACTAATATCCCAACATGGTATACATAGTAACAATGCATAGTTAAATAATATGGAAACACACGACATGATTTTGTGTTTTTTAATGTATTTTTTTGTAGGTACTAACGTTATTATATGTGGGGATCGAAGAAAAACAAAAAAAAACTAAACGTTCAAAAATGTTTTCCTCTTATGTACAACGTTTTTCTACTTGCCTAACCAAGAACACAAAAAAAATGTATTCGCCGATGTGTGTTTGTCTTCTGTACACGTTATCTCTCGTTCTATTTAATACTGGTGGTATACACGATTACTTTTTATTCTGATCATGCCCCAAGAACATTCCAGACTTTAAACTTCACATACTTAAAATAAAAAAAAATGAAAAACAACAAACAAAAATGTGGAAATATAATTTTCTTCTTGAAAAATACAAAGACGATGAAAATCATCACCGAAAATTGAGAAAACGATTTTCATTTTACTGTATAGTAGTACTTTAGTATTTCTCTTACGTTTGCCGTTTTCATGTATTGTTACCAAACAACAACAATAACACAGGCATCACAAAAAAAATAAATTACAATAAAAAAATAAAAAGAAACAAACAGAAAAACTCTGAGAAAATCCTTATTTTAGTGTCGCAATTTTAGACTGAAGGATTTTTCTATGTACTTACTGCTGCTGCTGCTGTTCCCCGGAATACTTTAAACGAGGAAAAACTTTTCTCAAGGAATTCCTATTCGATATATCGTTACTATTACATATTATTATTATTATCATAAGCAAAAAATGAAAATTATATGGCAAATTTATTTTACTTGTGTGAACACGGAACGAAGAATAATTTCGACGAGAGAAAAAAAGGTCATAGGGGAGAAAATAAATTGACACACAACAAATAAAAAAAAAACACTTTTTTCCCCTAAAATGAAATGGAAACTGGGAAGAAAAATTATTGTAAATAAAATCATATACAGTTTTCTTACGCCAAATACTTGGTATATTTGTATGTATATGCACTGTGTGTACCATTATACTGTTTGAGCTGTTTTATTGCTTGGATTAAACATTGTATGCTCTTCTTAACATTTTTATGTTGTGTCTTTTTTTTGCTTGAAACATTATACATTCGTTCGCCATTCCCGTATACATTTATAAGGAATGGAATTTTATAAATCAAAAACGTATAATTTTATAATAAAATTAGAGATTTTGAATTTTTGTACCATTTCAGTTTTTAGAGCGAATTTTTATTTAAAAAAAAAAATTTAAATTGGGTATTTATGCGACAATAAAATATTTTAATACGAAATTGTAATGTTTATAAGCTTGTCTGATGAAATGGTAATGGTATGCTCGTATATGAGTTGATATATTATAGTCAAATTGGTAACTATTAATTTTTTTTTCAGCCGACTTAACTTTTTTGTCTTATCTAATAAATATTACAACTGAATATAATTCATCAGCTGGTAATTGATCTATATTAAATGTTGTTAACTGTTTGTGAAGTATAACCCATTGGTTACATACAAAAAAATAGATCGTGTCCACAAACACTTTTAAAAGCCAACACTTAACCCTTTAATGAATAATGTAGCATATCTGCATCATGTTATTCTAATTTGAACTGCATCGATCTCTACATTTGAGCATATTTTTTCTGTTTTGTTTCGTATGCCTGTTCTTTTGTTTTTCTCTCTCGTTTCACACATTTTTTTGATTTTTTCTGCGTTTAGAAAATAAAATCGCTATTTAAGTAGAATTAGTTAGCCGATGTTTTGCATACAGTTAGTGTTGTGTAAACATATGTACATTGACATATGTATGTAATTTTGTATAAATAAGAATATTGTTTTTGAATATTTATTTTAATTTTGAACGAATTGCCTTTTTATTAAAAAGCATTATAAATGGAAAAATATTTAAATTTTATACCACAAATGCATAATGATGCAAATAGGCATCTTGTCATAAAATCAATTTTCCGGGAAAACTAGCTGCTTCTAACCATTTTTACTTTGAAATTTGTTTCAACCAAATACCAAATACATCTTTATAAGAAAAAAAATATTTCAATTAAAACGAAAAAATCATGCATTAAAGGGTTAATGGAATATTTATTTTTGAGAAACATACCAAGCGATTGGTAAAAACAAATTTATGTTTGCTGGTAAACGTTTTTAATGTTTCTCTTGAATTATAAGTATTTGAATGAAAATGAAAAAAATATTTATAGTAAAATGGACAATTGTTACTATTCAATATGTAATATTTGTTACAAACGATAATTATTTTCTGTAGTACCTAATAAGAAAGTATTTCTAACAAACCAAAAATATGTACGGTTAATACAGTAAAACCTCGATTTAACGGACCCCGATATATCGGACTTCGGATAAACCGGACAACATTTTTTTTAATTAGAATATAAACTTATGTTTATTATATCGTCGTCGAAAATGTAAATTGAAGTCCATAAACATTTTTTTTCAGGAGACAATGAAAATTGTTTTTCACTCTCCTTACCGTCTACAAGCAAACACTAAATTACTTTCTAATTTACTTTCTAAATTTCTCCCCTTAAAAAAACAACTTAACTTAACTTTTTATAATATTTTATAAATGCCAATCGATGCAAAATGTTTCCCTCTTTCGTTTGATGCGAAAAAAGCAAAATTAGAAGAAATGAACCTACACATTCTGTATTTCTCGACGACGATATACTAATCTTCACTAATCCACTATAAAAATACCACTTCACTTATCCAGCCAATGTACCAAGGAATAATTCTGGTCACCAAACGTATATACCACAAAAATCTCTAGAGCAAGTATTGATTGTGTTACCAGATTAATTTATTGAAGAAGACACTAGAGGAGATCGTACATTATAAAATATAAAGAAATATAATCTAATATTGTCAATTTTTCATTTTGCGGCAACCTGGAATTAAGTGAAATTTCGAATTTTAGAGAATGGTCGATTAAGAAGGGCTAGAGGTAACCGTTTACAGCAGAATAATACAGGATAATGGTGAAAATGTGAACGTAGAAAATCTGTCGCAGCAGTTGGAAGAAGATAAAAATGGTCTGAGTTATCAATAATGACCGAAAGAGAAAAAAAATTATATATTTTGACATAACGGACAATCGGCTATAACGGATTGTCCTCGTTTGAATTAGTCCGCTATATCGAGGTTTTACGTTGTATTATTTCTGTCAAATACACTGCCCAAAACAAAAAACCCAACAGTAAATTTTTTCGAAAAATACCCTATTTTCAAACGCTTGTATCTTGGTGAAATGTCGGTTTAAAATTATTACTAAAAATATAAAATAATAACTTTTAAAATGAAAATAATTTAGTCTACTTCCCAATGCTGGGGTCCGTTTTTTATAATTTTTGTTTTTGACGTGATAATGTTTTACACCGCCCATTAAGAAAACTGACCCGAAATTTAGCCCTTGGTTGTAAGCAATTACTCATCAACTATAAGCATTACCTTTAATTTAAAGATATGATTGCTTAGATTGGTCCTTCGGCTTTATGTGTCATGCGGCAAAGGAACCCGCGCGGCGAACCTCTGATTTCGACCGATTTAAATGCTTGAACCAGTGTAGCGAGAGAATGTATCACCCGATCGGAGATCCGATAGTGTCAATTTTTCCGTAAAAAGCCAGTAATGTTTAATTTATTTTAAATTAAATTAGTTAATCTCCACATCAATTTTAATTAAAATTACAAAGTACAAAACAGCGATTTATAATCAACCACGAGAATCCCTTATCTGACCGGAGTGATTCTGGTGTCAATTTGCACGTAAAGACACTGTGGCAGCTAACTTATTGTTAATTAAAATAATTAATCTCCACATTAATTGTAATTAAAATTAAAATCTACAAAATAGTGATTTACAATGCTTGAGAGCATTGTAGCGAGAGAACCCTCATCTGCTCGGAGCAATTCTAGTGTTAATTTGTGCATAAAGAAACTGTGGTTAAAATTATTAATTTCCACATAAATTTTAATTAAAATTACAAACTACAAAATAACGATTAAAAATGCTTGAAAGCACTGTAGCGAGAGAATGCCTCATTTGATCAGAAAAATTCTGGTGTCAATTTGTCGTAAAGAATCTGTGGCAGATAATTTATTATTGTAAATTAAAATAATTAATGTTTACATAAATTTTAATTAAAATTTAGATCTACAGGGTGACGATTTACAGTACTAGAGAGCCCTGTAAAGGGAGAATGCCTCATCTGATAAGAGAAGATGAGGAATTGGTGCGCTTCATCAAGGACACCTTGGACCCAGACTGCGTCTCTAACACTCTAGCCTCGACGACTTTGGGAGGCACTTGTCTAGATCCCACATTCGTCAGACACATCACCGCTGAGACCCTACGCTTCATATCGTATTTCTCGTACCATCGCCCAGTACTTAATCGTTTGCAAACAACCACAGTACTCTCATTTCATGATGTTAGTAATAAATAAATTTATTTTAACAAACCCATACATCGTGCCATTTCTCGCACCGCTTATAAACGTTATCACGGAGAACACCTACGGGCGTGTATAAGACGCAGCCTACCCCGACTTTTTTTTATGACTTTTTTTTTGAGTCAAACACGAAATAAATTTTACCGTAAACACAAATTAAAAATGTCCGATCTAACCTTTCATCTCTCTCCTAAGATCGCGTTCTCAAAAACAATACTTTATCCTATTTTTAATTAGCATACCAACAAACTATTGAATTTAAAGGCTCGTAATTAGAAAATAAAATTCCTTCATATAAAAACCAGTCTTTATACGAGTTACATATTAAGTGACATGACTTAGGCCCGGCGTTTTCATTCTTTAAATATTCAACCAGTAATTTGCCAACAATTAAACGTTACTTAACAGTTTAAGCTTGGTTTAGCAGCATTGAAAGTCTGGTCTTGGCTGGTTGGTTAAATTAACCATGGTCAAACGGAATTACCGCATAAAAATCTTTAATTCTTGCTGTCCATTTAAGCAAACTTATAGGGAGTCAATGCTAGCGAGCATGGTTGATTCACAACATTGCGGCAATCACGCTGGGTTCACAAACCAATTTCAGCACTGACAGTCTGAACGTACGTACTAGTACTGGCAAACTGTTTACAAAAATATAAAATTTTTAAACACGAAAGAATAGGAAACCTGAAACTTCTTAGTATATGTGAAAAATAATACACAATTTATTAAGTTCGTAAGTTCAGACAATCAGTCAGTACTCAAATTGGTTTATAAATAAATCTTTAGCCAATAAAATACATTAAATGGAAAGTAAAAAATAATTTTGAATTTAGTTAGCTTATGTTCTGTAAATCATAAGGTTTTGTTAGAACTTATATTATATTATAAATAAATTGAAAACAAATGGACATTTTTTATTTTCACTGTGATAATTTATCAAATATTGTTTACAACAAGCTTATTGAGCTTTGAGACTTTTAAATGTAACAGATAAGAAATCATTGCAAGTTTTAACAAAATATAGTTGTACATCAGGATCAAATGTAAGAGTAGCTAGTGCTTGACAACAAAAATAAATTTCGTTATCTATTTTTGCAATACTATATATTGAATAAGTATAAAAAAGGGATTTCATCTTCGTATGATTCAGTTGTACAAGAACTCCAGGTTTGTATGTAATTCCTTTAAATTCTATGTGATCAATAAAGTTGAATTATTAGGTTGTTCAGAAATTAATGCAGGTTTTATGATTTTATTTATTTCAACAATTTTTCAATAATAAAGAATTACGCAAAGAGTTTAACATTAATTCAAAAATTCCAATATTTGTGTTATCTGGCGGTATAAGATCCCCAACTAAACAATTCAAGTAAAGCATGAGATTGCTGTTTTCCGAAGCCGAATATCTTAATTTTGTTCCGTACTGTAAAGTTTCTTCTCTAATTTCTGATGGTTTAGTTAGAGGCATTCCAATAATTCGGCTATTCAAAATATTCAGATTGAAATAATGGTCTGTATAAATAAATTGTCTCAAAATCCTATTGATGTCATAATGAGCCATCCCTCTAATATATCATGCATAATGTCAACAGCTAAATTTTCAACTATAAGAAAATTGAATAAAGCATTAAAGGAAAATTGTTCTTTTATTTCTGTGATCTTGACGTCCTTTAACTTAACACCTCGTGTGTAGTTTGATGTATTGTATTTCTCAAGAAATCATCTTTATGGAAACATAAACAACGGGCAGTATACCAGTCACCTTTGCATATTCTACAATAAACATTAGCATTAAAGCGAATCCTAAAATTTGATTCATTCCCAGATTTTCCCCCAAAATTAGGGCGATAACTAATTTAACCTGCTTCTATTTTGAATGATCAGCTTTGATTCCATTACTCTGTAAATCATTTAATTGTTTAATTAAAGGAGCAAAAGCTGTTTATTTGCATTTACATCTAAATATTTTTATCTGCACTAAAACAAAAGGAAGCTAAATAAATTTGGCTTAATTGTGATTGTAAGTAATCTGACATACAAGGCAACATTATATACACTGCGCCTATTTTTTGTTTATTGCTACTGGATCCCAACGGATAATTTGGTTCAAATTCGCCAAAGTAAAGAAAAAGTGGCAAAACTAAAATATCGTCTCCTGAAATAATTTTCACCAATTTTTTTTCCAGCTTCCATTTTGGATATAATTCGTTATAAAAGTTTCTTTTGTGTTGTTGAGCTTATCAATATAATTTATTGTTAGATAGCAAATCACTTAGATCAATCATTTGTATGGTTACACTTTTTTTTTAGTTAAAGTTAGTTCATTATTCTTTTGTATTAGATGAGCACGAGACTTAATTGAATGCGGCATCGGACACTTTAAGTAGTTTGTATCACACAATTCTTTGAAGAAAACATATCCTGACGCTATTGTACAACTATCATGTAATGTTTGTAAATATGGAAGGATTTCAACTTTACTACTACATACAATCTATTTTTTCAATTATAAGATTTAAATTATTTTTAAAAATAGCAAAGCTTTGTTTTAATATTTGTAGCACTTTTTTCCTAGACACAGAATTTTCATTATACACTGTGGCGGCTCTCTCATTTATACATTCATTCACTTATCACCACAAATTAATTAAAAAGCGAATACAAAAAACAAGGAAACGCACCTTCCATTTCGCAAGCAGACCAACATAGCGACAAAATAAAAACATAAAACAAAATAAATAAAATTAAAATCATTCTTCGTCATCTTCAGCCTGCTCTCAAATTTCATCGCGTCAACATGCCGCCCACATCGCGCGATGGTATTACATAATAATAAAATGGTGATAAATATAAACTAAAATTAAATAACACATACATACATATAGTAAGCATTAAATAAAATAATTTATAATAATAAATTTAAATAAATAACAGAACTTTAAATTAGAATAAATAATAATAAATACATAATAAAATTAGATTTTACAACACATTAACAATAAGTTTAAGAATATCCCGTTTTATATTATTTGCGAAATCGTTCTACGAATAATTTTTACCATTTACAGATACGTTTGATACCGTTGTTTCATTTTCTCGTACATCAAGTTTTGCTCTAAGGTGACAGTCAAATTTTTGAAATGATGTCTTTTTAAGTGACTTCTTAATGATTCAATATACGAAAATGATTTTTTACATCCTACAATATTCATGGAAATCTGGTTAGATTATGTTTTCTCAAATGATTTATGTACAATGGTTCAGTATTGAAGTATTCATAACAAACATGACATAAAATCATTTTGTATTCAAAAAAAATTATTTAAATATATGTATTTCAAATTTCGATTTCTTCAACGACTCAATTGCCGGTAGGTTTTTGTGATATCTAATTTAAACAGGGCCTTTTCAATGAACACCCAAATGTGTTTGGACTTGTTAGGATATATAATATTTAATCCACAAAATATATGGAAGCAGCACTCGAGAGCTTTTATTGGTTCGTCAAAGTAATTTGTTTCCTGCTATGATTATTATTGCTTTAGGATTTCTTATATTTCCAACTAAAAGATTTCTGGGTTGCTTAAACTGGTCTGATACATCTGCAAGACTTTCCGACTGGAAAATCCAATAGTTATTGTTGCATAATGAGATAGCATAACGTAACATAAGAACATAAGTAACAATAAGTATAAATGTTAAACACCAGATGTCACTCTTGTAGTACTACTATGGCAATACAAAATATTGACACAGCACACAGTACAAAGAATGTCCGCAAGTAAGAAAGATCTCCATTGTACACGTCATAAAAACTAAGTATAAAATTATAATAAAATTAAACACACGGTATTAAAAAATCGTATTTTATTTGAACCATCAAGAATATAAAACAGTTATTAATAGTAAATATCATGATATATTTTTAGGACACATACCTCAAAATGTTGTAAAAAGCTCTATTGTACCTCTAATTTGTTATGTAGGTTTGATTTTTTTTTTGCTAATAGGCGTGTTTTAGTATTCGTGTCTGCTATAGATCGCGATAGTAATTATTCGAATTTAGTTAAATTAAAATCAAATGATGTCAAATTTTTGAAGTAAATCAGGTAGATCGAAATCATTACTACATTCAACAAAAAAATCCACACAAAATATTAGTTGGATTGCTTAGAAGATGAGAAAGACGATAAATAATTTTTAAGAAAGTTTTTTTTTGTTATTTTTGCCACTTTATGAAGAAGGCCTTTAAAATTAATAAACCACGAAATTCTTTCAAATTAGGTGTGTTTTCTTTAAACTATTCCAATTTTCAGCGAATTTTCGAAGGGTGCCCATAACCGGTTACGATTTTTTTTTTTGCCACGGTTACTACACTTAAACTGTTACTGTTTTCATAATTATTTGTCAAACTAATACACTCACATTACATCATTTTAGTCATTAAACTTGAAATAAAGCATAAAAACCGTAAATCTAACTAGGGCTAATGTCGAAAATTCACTAAATCGGATTTATTAAACCATAGTCTGTCGATGGCTTATACTGTCTAACCAAGTTATTTAAATTAATTGTTTGTACTTAAATTATAAATATGTTACAAATAGTAACAAATTTTTAAATTTAGTACTCACTCTAGTTGAGGATTTTTATTCAAAGCATCATCTATTATTATTTTAGAAATGTTCACTCTGTCTCGATTTTCTAATGATTGGGAATTTTTGATGTAATTGCTTAAAATTTATTTTGCTGGAGTTCGAAGAAGCTGATGAATATTCTAAGTGGTATATAAATATAGGAAATTTCAGCTGAAACTATTTGTTAAATACCAATTCAACGATTATATTTGGAAAGTACGCTTTATATATTTAGAACGTAATGGCATGTGTTTTTGTATTGTGCAATCACTTTACATTATTCTCGTTTGTATCAAATATTATTTGTATTAGTAGTTAATAAAGTTAATATTTCGAAGTAATATTAAATTGGGAATTTGTAAATATTGTACCCAAACACAAAAATCATTTAACGAAAACCACTAATTATTTCTGGCTAATGTTAAAATTCAAATTTTTTTAAGTTTAACACATTTTTGGTTTGCAATGGAGAATTATTATTTCTTAGAAATACAGAATGTTCCGAATAACGTATTAATGTGTAGATCATAAATATTCGATAGTTGGTCCTAAATAGGTGTTTTGTTCGTCGGGCCCCCTTACTGGGTTTGTGTTGATCGCTAATCTGCATTTTGATATTGACGAATGCGCTGCACCTGGTTCTTCGCACAGTTCTTAATTTTTTCACTGATGTATTCCATTTTTAAATCCTTATGAAGGTCATCATTCCTTATGTACCATGGTGTGTCCACCAAGCTATTCAAGACCTTATTTTGAAAGGATTGAATTACTTTTACGTTAGTTTTCTTGGTATAGGCCCATAGCTGTATACCAAACGTCCATACAGGTTTCAAAATCTGCTGCTATAAAAGCAATTTATTATATAATGTTAGCTCAGAACAGAGGTCCTTCCTATGAGCTAATACATTCTTCTGTATATGATGTTTAACTCTTTAATTCTCTTTTTAACATTCTCTTTCCACTTAAGTTTTGCATCAAGGGTCATTCCTTAGTATTTTGCCGTGTTTTCATGTGGAATTGGTTGCGAATTCAATCGAACAAGTAACCAATTAATATTTTTGTTTGTAAAGTTTATATGTATAGATTTAGTTTCATTGACTTGGAGGCGCCATTTCTTCCTCCAACTATTCAATGAATTAGAGGCGTTTTGTAATTTACTACATAGTTGATTCCTCTATGTTGTCTCCAATTTCCAAGGTTGCAGTTTCATCCGCAAATGTTGCAATACTCGCTCTTTTTGTGCTTGGTACAACCTGCGTATATAACTATAATTCATTCAGTTGTTCAGTACTTCAGAAGCTCTAATTGGACATCAAGTTGCGCCAGAGTTTTAATTGCTACCTGTAATTCAGTACTGTGCTTGGCTAGATTCCGGAAGGTTTTATAATTTGTTGACATAGGCAAATTTTCTTTTTTGATAATAGTGTCATGGAGTGTCATAACATAATGATAGGCATGTGGTCAGACCAAATTCCTTCATTGTTTTCGAGTAGCACGTAGTTTTCAGATATCACTTTTGTTACAAAGAAATCTATCAAATCTGGTATCTTATTTGTACCCGCTGGCCATTATATTGCTTTACCTCTAAACAAGAACTCGCAGTTTAAATCCTGACCAGCTGCAAACAGCTCCTTCCCTTATGGAGTGTTAATCTTGATCCCCAATATGTATTTTTAACATTAAAATCCTCTCCGATTATGAAGTTAAGACCGAGCGATTTGAGTAACGTAACCTAGTTTTCTTTATTCAGATTGTGTGAGGGCAACACATATATTGAAGATATGTTGATTACCTTTTGATTATTTATTCGAACATTAATGGTGGCTAATTGCATAATTTCTGTTTCAATTTTTACTCCTTCGTAATGTTTGATCTTCCCTCGCTTTTCCTGCTGGGTGGATGGCGTGGCTGTACTGGCTTCCTCGAATTCTAAGGAATGAATCTTGTGTCAAATGAGATTCTGAAATTAGGCTATACATATCTATACATTTTCTAAATTTAGGAAAATTTCTAACTCTTGAATTTGTTGAGATTAGTACATCATGGAAGTGATTTC